>LGRX02009289.1:0-22378 GCA_001247695.2 Cymbomonas tetramitiformis | reverse complement strand
AGGCTATCCGTTGTGTCACGCACACGACCTTGGAAATCGCACGTGCATGATGTGGCGTGGTCCTCCACATCGACAAATGTAGTCTTGGCGGTGTCGCGGAATGCAGGAGCCCGCGGACCGCACATATTTGCAGACTGGAAGAAGCACATCCGCAAGAGCATCTTTATGACTCCGGAAGGAGACCGGGCCCTCGGGTTCGGACACCCTCACCTGAACCTATGTGCCCGTCTCAAGAAGCACCGCATCCACCCAACATGGAGGATGATGACCCGACTCATTTTGCAGAATGCCTCGTAGTGTCTTTTCTGGGGTCGCAAAAGGTTTCTCCTTCAGTCCCGCAAGCTGCACACTCGTGTGGATCTATAACATCATCTCTGGATGCAATTGACTAGAGGCGTGTCTGGCTAACTCGGCTGCTAGGTCCGTGCTTCTTGACCACACTGTGTTTCAATTCCGTGGCCGAGCTTTGTCTGCATATTGTCTTGGAATTCTCGCAATAGGTATAACGAGAGGCAATTGATCATTTTAATAGAAAAGCTGAACACCAATTTGTGCACTCAAACTATTTTGGCACCTGTCCAATCATTTTAATAGAAAAGCTGAACACCAATTTGTGCACTCAAACTATTTTGGCACCTGTCCAATCATTTAGCTCCCAACGTAATGATTCGCAATTTTTTGCTAATGCCAAGATTTCGCGGACCTCTGGTTCATGGCTGAGCGGCGGTCCGCGCAGAAACGGTGTCGTATGAACTTCCGCATGACTGCTCATCGTCGTCGTTGCTATCGGTTTTCAATCCAGTGGTCTTGATCTGATGCACAGTGTTTCAACTCTTGATGCACTGTAACTCAACCCTGTTCTAGAGTTTGACTGGGTGTTCCTAGGCATATAAATGCTGCAGTCATATGAGGTTTTACGCAATCATTGCTTACTCCACTATCAACAGTAGATCGTACAGTTTCCTACATATTGAGCTGACGCCGCCATGTGCAAGCTGAGGGCTATAGTGGTGATTAATGATGTGCTCGGGAAGCGGGAGCAATGGGCGTTGAGAGCAGGGAGCAGTTCAACACGTGGAAGGACATCGTTATCCCCGGCCTGGAGGTGCGGCCACGTGTCAAGGCTGCCTGATAGCATGTGTTCTTGTGTGCAGACATTCTCACGACACTTCAACCGTGGAATAGTGTCTGTCCAAGCTGCGGGCACGCTCCCCCAAGCTTCGGGCGATCGCACTCGAGGCCACTCTATTCCTTGGCCCCACTTGGCTGCGGCCTCCTCCCGAGCCGTCCCTCCGAGAGGCCCCGGAGTCAGCCCAAATAGACTGTGCAGGGTGATGTGCCACATACATATTGTGGGGGAGAGAGTTCGGGGCACCACTTTCTGCGATGCGCATGTGCCACATGGATGCGGTGTCTGCTCCTGGCGGGCAATCTGGCTGCTTGATGTAGAAGTTGCAGAAGCGCACAGGGCGGTGGGCGGGGGTGCAGGCCGATGAGACGTACCATGGCGGGAAGCTGCGGCAGATGGACGTTCCTCGCACCATCTTCGCCTTCTTCAAGGGAACCATCCGAAACCGGGTCGGTGTCGGTTTCTTTAAACTCCTGGGCCCGCATTGTCGCATGAGTTCGTCACTGAGTGGCGATTCCGCACCAACCTGGGGCACGGGGCTGGGGCTGGGGCATGGGGCTGGGGCATGGGGCTGAGGCTGGCTGCGTGGAGATGTCCTGATAGCATGGGGTGACCTGCTGTGATGCTTCAGTGGGAACGCTGCTGGACAGTCGCGATGTTCAGATGGTTGACCCTTGCCAGGAGATGATGTACATAATAAGCCACACGCACACACACGCAGTGAGCTCCGGAGAATCCGGATGAGTGTCCCAAAGTGTGTGCTGAATCCTTTGATCCCCCGGGCGTGGGTACATAGTGGGGTCTTCAGGCTAGGTGCCAAAGGATTCGGCAAGGATAGGCATACACACACACACACACACACGCACATCCCAAGTAGAAACAGTGCGGCATGACAGTTGTAGGGCAAGTGTGGAGCGCAATGCTCAAGTTTGCAGCTTCCTCGCAAGGCAATCACAGCAAGGGCTTCAGTCATGTGGAGTTGGTGCGGGGGGTAGAGGGCTACAGGCGCAAGTCGGTGGTGGGTGCGCAAATTCGGATGAGGGCAACCCAGTTTATCATTCTCAGCCCCTTGAGACAGCCCTTGGACATTCTGGCCGTGGCGTGGATGGGCAAGCTCTCTTGAGACCAGGCTCTAGGGCGTGTAGGGGGCAGCGGGGTGCTGTGGGATGTGGGCTTGGTGGTGAAGGGGTGGCTCGATTGGCGGAGGTGAGCCAACTTCAGGGTCACAGCAGCAGTGCGCCGGCAGGGCAGTCGCAGAGGGGCTCAGGTGGCCCAGTGAGGCTCAGGGAGCAGAGGGGTGGTCCTGCGCGTGAGCTTGGTGGTGGAGATATGGCTCGCGCAGCTCGGGGGGCAGGGATGAGCCGGCTTCAGGCACAAGCCAGCAGTGCACTGGCGTTGCGGATGCAGATGGGCTCGGGTGGCTCAGCGAGGCTTAGGGGGTCCCATTCTTCACGAGTGAGCTCCGGAGATTCCGGATAAGTGTCCCGAAGTGTGTGCTGAATCCTTTGATCCCCGGCGAGGGTACATAGTGCAGCCGGTCCTCTGTGGTTATGTGATGCCAAAGGAGTCGGTCCAAGGATAAGCACACACACATACGTTAGACTATACTACTATCTACTACTATAGACATATAAAGCATATAAAGCATATATATATATATACATTATAGCGTACATGAACATTGTGGGCATTTTATGTACCCAGAGGGTTTACCTCATCCAAAGCGATACGTTGAAGCTCTATCCGGACGTCTGGAATCGTTGGAACTGCATGGATGAGTCTCGCTAGCAAATCATGACATTAAATTTGTGATTTATCGCAAACAACGCCATTTTTAGCCTTCGACATAGCGGATGCAACCCCCTTAACAACGCGGGCTCTCAAGTTCAAAGTCCTTGACCATTTGATAAACATCGTTTAGTGATGGCAAGCATATCCCTTGAGCGTTGTAACGATGCATTACCTTATGCAAACTTCAGCTACCATGAAGATATGCCGACATAGGTGGGCCACCCTCATCTGTGCTAGACCCTCATCTACGCTGCAACATATACATATGTATATATATACTTTTTTAATAATGGCATTCCCTCGCCTAGGTCCCTTCGAAGCTGAAGACACCGATGCAGCACAAGGGCCATGCGGATCTTGGGCTCTGTTAAGGTGCCGTGACCCATGGGCTTGGCATTGACCATGTACAAGCCACACCTGCAGCCACTGACTCAACGCTGTCGAGGTGTATGCACAACTGCGTTCAACTCGGTGATGAGTTGAGCAAGACGTGGGTCTGCCTCTTGCAGCAGCGGTTGTTGTGAAGGGCGAAGGACGCGGGTGCATCGCGGCGCACAGAGTCGACCAGGCTACAGCCGCATGGTTGAGGTGGAGGGGGCGTCTTGCTGCTTGCAGGAGGGCCCCAGCTACAGCCGTGGCATCCGGATAAAGATGCGGGATGCGTTTGAAGGGGAACGAGGTGTGCCTCGGCCATCTTGCATTATTGCAAGGGGGACAATCACCGGTGCCAAACACTGCAGGAATAGAGCAAGAGTCTTATAACTACACTTGCTCTAGAGATGACAGTGTCCATTCTAGTTCCTTAGGTGTGTCTGTCAGACTGGACAGGTAGGGGGGTCCCGGGTGCGGCCAGAGCAGACCCCAAGCCTAGGGGCTGTATGGTCCCAGGGTCCCGGGTAGTCCCCCTCCCCCTTCCCTTCTCCGAGGTTGTGGGTGGGTGGGTGAACAAATATTGGCACTAGTCAGAGTGGGAATTATCACTTTGGAAGTCTCCACTCGGGTGCAAGGTCTGAATGGTTCTGTCGCTCTTCCACGAGTGAGCTGCAGACCCTCTCGTTTGCCTATCTCTCTTCCTACAAATGACGGCTGCCCAATCAGCTAAATGCGGCATCAAATGCTAGATCTACAATGAGGAGGCCACCAATAAAATGGCCACCTTCGTGCGATTAGATCTCGAGCTAGCTACGTGGTCTGCTGAGCGGCCTTTGTTTCCCCCAACTTAGCCAAGTTGGGCAAACCAGAGCCAGCTCATCACAGCCCTTTAGGAGAGTGTCATCATCCTCAGATCCGAGGGCTCTCCCAAAGGCGCATTCCTCGTTTGTCTCAGAGCTCTCACCGGGGATTGTGTTTGGCCCCAGCTTGAGTACCAAAGCACGGAGTCAGGTTCCCGGAGACTCCAAACTCAGTCCTCCATCAAATCCTGGGCTTCTTCTTTTCAGGGTTCAGAGCTGCACTTACTGCGGCCACGCGCTTGGGATTTCCCAGTCTCCGCAATAACTCTAATGAAACCTTTATGTCTTGACTGTCAATTATTGCAAGGGAGACAATCAACAAGCCAAACACGGAAGGTGTACAGAGCGAGAGTCTTTCGCATTACATTCTGGGACTTGCGGATAGCCCGCCAGTGCACCCGAGCTCCCTGCAGTTTCCACCCGACGCACAACACCGCGCTTCCCGCATCGGAGAAGTGATCCCTCTGTTGTAGGGCTCCGTCGTCCACGAGGCAACTCAATACATGCCACGTGGCATTTGAAGACAATGCGAGAGCAATAAGGGACAGCGCCACCGCATCATCCGCGTGTTAAATGGGATTCAAGCCTTAGGCGGGGAGAGGAGGATGGGAGAAGTAGTGGCCTGCCCCATCGTCCGCGTGTTAAATGGGATTCAAGCCTTAGGCGGGGAGAGGAGGATGGGAGAAGTAGTGGCCTGCCCTGACGTCCAAAGCAGCAAAGGGATTCAAGCCTTAGGCGGGGAGAGGAGGATGGGAGAAGTAGTGGCCTGCCCCATCGTCCGCGTGTTAAATGGGATTCAAGCCTTAGGCGGGGAGAGGAGGATGGGAGAAGCTGCAGGGCTCCGAACAACGTTGCTGAGCCGAAATCATCGTTGGGTGGAGATGTGGCTCGGAAATTCAGATGTGATTTTCTCCGAGGTGAAACCCGGCTGCAACCACAAGTGCTACGCAGAGCAGATGCGCCAGAGGTGCCGCTCCCTCCCTGCCGCCGAGTCGCGCCAGAGGTGCCGCTCCCTCCCTGCCGCCCCGCCGAGTCGCGCCAGAGGTGCCGCTCCCTCCCTGCCGCCCCGCCGAGTCGCGCCAGAGGTGCCGCTCCCTCCCTACCGCCCCGCCGAGATGCGCCAGAGGTGCCGCTCTCTTCGCGCCTCGCTGCCGAGGAGATGCGGAAGAGGTGGTTTTAGAAGTATCCGCCAGCTTGTAACCCTGCGAATGCGCCACTTGTCGGTACTGAAGTATCGGTCCTCTAGAGTCTACACTTAAGAAGAGGTCGTGAATTGTCTGTAATGAATGTCATCCAGATTTATGCAATGTCTTGTTGTCAGATTTGTTGGCGCCCTCTTCCAGATCGGAGAGGTCAACGGGGCTTTGCTGTCCCCCACTTTCACACAGAGAGTGGGGCTTAGGGGGTCCTGTTCTTCACGAGTAAGCTACGGAAAATCTGGATTAGGGGGTCCTGTTCTTCACTAGTAAGCTGCGGAAAATCTGGGTAAGTGCCATGAAGTATGTGTTGAATCTTGTGATTCTGGGTATGACTATATAGTACAGCTGATTGCTTGTCGCTTTCTGGTGCCAAGGAAATTAGTCCAAGGATAAGCCGCACACAGAGTACGGCGACAGTTTCCTTGGAGTTAGACTGCTTTGGCAGTTTCTAGTCGCTTTTGAGTGGTGTTGCCAAGCAAGCTCAAGCTCAGCTTACCGTGCGCACACACCTAGGCTACGGGGTGCCAAAGGAGTCGGTACAAGGATAAGCACACACACAGATGCACTTGCGGATATCATGCAAATCGCAGGATTTCCATGAAGTCTATCAGCCAGCGTGCCGCCGGGCATAGGCATACACCGAGGAATGGCTACCCCGGCGCTGAGCATGGTCGGCTCATAGCAGTGCAGGCGCTGTCAGTAGGCGATGCTCCGGGTTTTGGTCGCGCGCGTGGCATCCGGTGCACTTGCCCTCACGCAGCCGTGCCGGCGGCCTCGGCAAGCTCGGGATGCCCGAAGGTCCATGCTGCAGGTTGCAGCCCTCGGCTTAAGGACGCAGTGCACTGCTCATTGCGGCCGGCTCGGGCACTCGTGTCTAATGATTTTGATCGGCTTGAGATCGGCGCAACGCATCCAGATGAGCGGGAGTGGCGTGGCTGCTGCAAGGCGCGTGATGGCAGGGGGCGGGAGGGCGGGAGGGCGGGATGGGAATTGTCGGCGTCAGTATCTTCTGCCTCTGTCCACGCGGATGGTCGCCTTGGACGCTGCGGGCATACCAGGCCATGATGGTGAGCTCTTCCGCAGCATCCCGGGGAGGCGCCCCCTTGCAATGCCCGTTTAGACAAGGGTGGGTGCCATCCTCATTGCCTACCGGCCTGCGCGCATGTGCCACCGCGAGACATTTAGCGCGCTGCGGCGGAGCGCCAGAAGGTGCGCGCTACAGCGCACGAGGCGGCTCCTTTAACCACGTTCCCAGCTGAGTCATGCTGGATGACATAGTGGGTCGACACGGCAGAGCCACCGGAGCAACCGACCCCTATGTCCATATTTGAGACCGTAAGGGCACAGAGGGTTAATCGATGGACGGCAGAGTGATGATTTGCAAGGGGGAGCAGGGGGGAGGGGAAACGTGGTTGCAAGGGGGAGCAGGGGGGAGAGGGAACGTGGTTGTAATGTTGCACTGCCCTCCGCGTTCTCTTCCGGGAGGAACAATCGGCTGCGACAATGAACAGGTCAGCGGAGGGATGTGGCTGAGCGCAGGCGGGGTGCATTCCCGTCATTCTGGCGGATGAGATCGAGTTTCCGTTCGAGAGCACCTTGGATTGGTCGCGATTGACGGTCAAGATTGCAGAGCGCGATTCCGAGAAGGCACGCCCAGCCCTGAGCTGACTTCAGCCGAGGGGCCGAGTCACCACCCGCAATAGAAGCGCGCGCCTCTGTCATGCAGTGCTGCGCTCAAAGGTTGGGCATGCAGGAAACAGCTCACGGCGAGTGGACGAGGTGTACTTGGGGATGGTGTCATTTAGGCGAGTTTAGAGCACAAGTCTTTAGAGCTTAGCATAATGCCGCCGCTTGAGCCGAGCAACTGATGCATTCAAAAGTACACTCGGACCACGAATTGCATTCACTCCGGGAAGCGCGCCCATCCCGTACGATCGGTTCGATAACAAGCTCTATGTAGTTTACGAATCGGTGGAAAGTGGGGAGCTCGTGTTGGCAAGGGAGTCGACTGCTCGAGGGCTGGTTGGCCTCCGTGCGTGTATCATTCAAGTGCAAGTGGGCATCGGTGTCGACTCTTCCACGCACTTTAATTGCATCGCAGGCGATGGTTAATGCTTGCCGCACCAGGCGGGCTCCCCGTGGAGTCGCGATGGCATTAGCTATAAGTATAGTCGTGATGGCATCAGTCATATGTATTTCTCTCAACCAAGAGCAATCACATTTGCCAAAGCACGCTGCAAGCGAGTTCCAGTGAAAGAATAAAGTCGTTTTTGCTAAGGGGGTTACTATCCCCGCGCTAGGTGAGTTGACTGTTTTCTCGGAAGTCCACTCGTGTCTTTCTGAGTCCGATCACAAAGGAACAGAGATGTACTGGGTCGGGTAGGGCACAAAATAGACGAAGCTGCCGCTACGGATCCTAATTACTGTCCCTGTCACATCTTGACTGCCATGATGCCTCGATCTGCCCGTACAGTGTCATCAGATGTCGTCTGCTCTTTTCTCTAGAGGAGAACACTCAAATTCCACTGTTTTCCAATTTAGACGTGATCATGATGATACCAATCATATAATTACAACGGCATGCGTCATACCTACAATCATGATGCAGTGATTGTACGTAGATTATAGATTAATGCATATAATTATGACATTGTGCTGGGTGACTATCAACCTCCTGATAGCCTCGCATAGCGTTGTCCCCTCGCGCTGCAAATGGCGTGTGATTATGTAGGCTTCCCTGATCTGTCAACATTTGTCCGATCTCCCTCACACAAGTGTGTGTTGCTTTTTCCGCAGACCCTTGAAATCCTGCGGGCAATATCCACGGAAGAAATACAAGCAAAACAAGAAGCAATCACCCAGGTTTGTTTTGGGATTGTACTGATCACCACCATGTGGGTAAATCTGACCGCGTAGATCGGCGACCATGCAGCCATATCTTTGTGTGATCAACCACTTTCCACCAATATGCCAGATTCCAAAAGTTTCATCGAACAGTGGTGTATGTGAGAGGTGACGGCGTAGATATGTGTGGAGCCGGTTCAGGTATGGCGGATGGTTTCGTATCCGATACCTTCCCGACCAGATGACGCCTTCCACAGCATCTTGCGGGAGCTTGGTCGAAAGCGCAGGTTGATGAAGGCATCGCCATCGGTCTTCTGGACTTGAGGCGGAACCGTTTGGCACCCGGTCAAATGTCCCTGCTCCTCTTGGAACGAGTAGGGATAGACATACATCTGCTTGCATTAGATTTGTAGCGTGATGTGCCTTCACATGGCATGTCAAGTGTGGATCCATGCATTGATTCCACTACCATTCGAGAATGGTGGCGTGACGGAAACGATGCGTTAGTGAGCCACTGCCCTTATTGCCGACATCGTGCATTGCAATGATGCTGGCATGGCGGTACCAATCCTTTGGTGAGGCAGTCTCAGAATCAAATGATTGTAATAAAAACTAACGGAAATGTAGCAGATGGCAGGCTAAACACAGCGTGAGTAATCAGTGAAAATATAGATGAATAAAAAAATGATCGAAACGTTGCAATGGACTTGCTTTGAGGGCTGACAGCTGATCCTAAAACTCTTACAAGTCAAGTTCTGTAGAACAGTATCTGTGGCGCCGTGGTATCCGGGCAATGTGACCTTGGCACCTACTGAAACCTCACTGATAGTACGAACGTTCCATCCATCTCGGTATGAAACGCCGCTTATATGCTGTGCACTAAGCTTTTTTTTGACAGGAAACCTTATTGTTTAGGTTTATGTAAGATGTCATCCAAGCGTATACTAGTGCTCACTTTGCACCCACCATGCATTGTACGAAGTATTAACAAAGGCATCCAATAATTGAATCGGACAGCGGACCTTCCCAGGGGCGGCCCAATTTAAAGTAAGGTGCATATCATTATATCCGCCGTAATCTTGAGGTTAGGCACACATCGTCAGTGGCACGTACACACGGTCTGACATTATGACCGTGATGTTCCTCATGTACATGGCGTCCGCCCTGGTACACATGTACCTACATGTCGTGAAGTTTTCCGGGGCCTGCTCTACATGGTGGGTGCACCATGTAATATTTTGAATCCTCGGGCCATATCCTTGGCTCCAATGCATGGTAGATTATGGATATGCATAATAAGTACGCGTGTACTTAAATACGCATACATGCTGGGTACTCGTGAACATTTGCACCGCATATGCACAAATGCACGTAACATATACCGTATACTCGTCATTTCGCCGTACATGTATAACATCAACTCACCTACCGTAATCGCATATATCACTCTAGCACACGTGTACGGTAACTATACGCGTGTACAAATGTTCCCTGTACCGGCATGCACCCATAAATATAACCGTACACGTCCGGCACATCTGAACCCAACGAGCACCGTACCCTGAACTACGTAGATGTGCGGTGATGCACGTGCACCCTTAATACAAAGCCTGTCGATATCAAGAGATAATCCTTTGGCCGCTCGATGAGTTTTGGGCACGCGATGTGGAGCGGGGACGGACACGATTTGATACATCAGCGTCACCTTCCCCTCCCTGAAATATGCCGAAACTATACTATGCTAGCATCCACGTTATCCATCTCGCCATCATCTGCAAACGGCTGGGGGCTGAAAAGTTTCATTCATAAACCCAGCCAATTTTCCCGAGGCTCGCAGCGCGTCACAGAGGCTCACAGCGCGTCACCGAGGCTCACAGCGAGTCACTGAGGCTCACAGCGCGTCACCGAGGCTCGCAGCGTGTCGCAGAGGCTCACAGCGCGCCACTGAGGCTCGCAGTGTGTGACCGAGGCTCACAGCGCGCCACCGAGGCCCACAGCGCGCCGCAGAGGCTCGCAGCTTGCCACCGAGGCTCACAGCGCATCACCGAGGCTCGCAACGCGTCACTGAGGCTCACAGCGCGTCACCGAGGTCCACAGCGCGTCACCGAGGCTCACAGCGCATCGCAGAGGCTCGCTCGCAGCGCGTCACCGAGGCTCATAGCGCGTCACCAAGGGTCGCAGCGCGTCGCTGAGCTTCGATCTCCATTCGTTTATGTCTAAGTCTCGACAGAAGCCTCCTGATCTAGCTTTCGAGGAGTGAAGAGTCATTCATCCTTGGGAAAGGCATTTGATGGGGGGCTAGGCTGGGGGCTGTTTGTGGATGACCGCAGTTTGGGGGCGTGGAGGTCACGGTGGGGGGCTAGGCCGGGGCCGCCAGGTGCGACCGTAGCCTTGCATGCAATAACTGAGTGCAGTGGGAGCGGCCGTTATCTTTCGAGATGGTTGCGATAACGGCGTGCACGTGCTCGAGCAGCCTGCTTGGGGCACCCCTCCCCAGTGCGCCTCTCCCACCAATGGTGACAGCCCACCCCGCCTGCCACCCGGCTCCCCCGCCCTTGTGCGACTTGTTGCCTGGCTACCAGGCACGGTTGTTGCCACGTTTCACAAGGTCAGTGGTTGTCAGACTGCAAGCTCTGTGAAAGGTATTCCTTGTTAATACACTGAGATGCATGGATCGATGTCCCTCGCCACACCGACACCTGTCAAGGTGGCCTCGTCACACCGACAAATGTCAAAGTGGCCTCGTCACACATACACCTGTCAAAGTGGCCTCGTCACACCGACACCTGTCAAAGTGCCTCGTCACACCGAGATGTGAGAAGTGGCCTCGTCACACCGAGACGTACCGAGGTCTCTCATCAGTCTGAAAGTGTTGGAAGTTCTTTGTCACAAGGATCCCGGTGGACGTCCCTCTAGATCCAACCGATGTCTTTGGAATGATCAGATCAGGGTTGTCCAGATATATACGCTGCCGCTCGCGACGAGAGATTTGGTCTGGATATGGGTGCGCGCTTGCAGGAACGGGCGACATTATCTGCGATGCTGACCTCATCATCGCTGAAGGTGACACCTTGACTGTGACATGGTTCGACATGACATGGTGCCGCATGAATCAACGCCTGCTACTGCTCTGGGGCAATATTCGCATTCTGTATATCCCGTTGAATAATCCTGCATAAATTCTCCACATCTGCTGTAACCTAGTTGCAAATGCAGGACTCCGTGTAGTCTTTTCAAATTTGGCCGTGTTCTTCGCTACTGTTCGATGTTGACGTTACCTAATTTTCAAATTCTGAGGAAATTTCTCTCAGCCAGCCCTAGAGGATCCTCGTAAAACGCTTCTCGTATAAATGGATTAAAATCAGCCCACCATCAGCCACTCGACATCGCGTTTGATCGCATACGGTGTCTCCAACGAGGACCAAGATCCTGGAATTCAAATATGGCCCGGCGGAAACTATTCATCCAGAATCCAGATTCCAACGAAGAAAATTGGGATGCTAGAACTATGTTCTTCCGATCAATATATAGATAATAATTATTTAGCTTATATAGATAATAATTATTTAGGTATATATTGGTCACTGCAGATACACGGAAATTTGCCGACTGCATATTTTAATTCGATTACTAGATACACGATTGCCCCTTTTTTCTTGCTCAAGCCAGTCGCACACGTCTTCTCAGGTGTCATCTTTGAGCTTATAATCATGTCACATATCACCTCCGGTCACATAGCACAACCTCATACAGTTAGATAAAAAGAAATTGACTATTGGAATATGAAATCAGTTGTGGGACAAACTTAGATTGCAATAGCATTTTTTCATGTAGCTGAGAATGGTATGGAGGGAAGCTACGCAGATCATCCCTGACCCATTCAATGCCGGTTAATGTGGCCGCAGATGAAGGTTAAGTGACAATGCATGCATAGTGGCTCACGTAAATATAACCATACACATGAAAGAAAGTCGTGAGGCACTGCATATCTTTTGCCAACCTGGGATATTGTTCAAAGTTGAAGTTCACTCGCAGGCGAGTGCAAACTTGCATAATACAAATTGAGCGTCTTTAAACGTTGGAAAGTAACACATATTTACTGAAAATAAACTTCAGACCAACTGTGCTTGCATCCTCCGATTCGCAGAGATTCGAAGGGGTTAACAAAGCGTTAAGTACGAAGACCGCAACAAGGTTTCCAACACGCACGTCCTGCGGGTTTGCTTCACTGTGTCAAGATTCCATACCACTCGTTGACGTGTTTCGACCATAGACAGCCGCTGATGGAAAATCTGCATATCGTTCTAAGTGTTTGCCACTGTTTAAATAAAGCAGCTCGTTTTTCCACGACGCAGATGGGCTCAGCGGCCCATGCGACCTTGTGGAGCTGGACCAGGGGTCATGCTGAGGCGCGCTTCCATGCTATGGTGCAGATCCAGGTCCGGCGCTTCCTCGGAAAACTGGGGCAAGCCCAAGTAACTCTCGAAGCCAAACGTGTCCAAGGTACCTGAGAACGGCAGTTGTGATCTGGCCCTCAGCATAAAACGTGCTTAGCACTGAACAAGTTTAAAGGGAGTCAGCGGCCGTCCAAAGGCCGTCCAAGTTCGTAACCAGAGTGTCATCCAGTGCAGGGTGCCGCGACACGTAGAGTGAAAACACATACAGTGCAAAGCGATCTTGCAAGCGAGGATAGGAAGATCCTTGCGGAGAATATCGTGGGCGAGAAGGATACGAAGAACACCGGACTTTGAATTTTGCAGAATGCTGTGAGTGTTTCCGAGAAGCGAAGTGACTTGCAGAGCGCATTTCACGCGGTGCAGAGACGGAAATACACATTACGACAAGAACAATCAAGAAAACTGCGGGTTTCAGCAGATAATAGGGTTAAAAAGAAGGCCCGAAAAATTCACAAGCAAGGCCGGGAGAGGTGCGAAGGCAGTCAGATCCGAAAGTTAAGACTGCTATGGACGGGACGCGTGCTACTCGGTTTGTGCGACTCGACTCGTGTGACTCGGTGGAAGGCTGGGGTAGTATTCCGACGGTTTTCTTATTGCTCGCGTGTTTCTTACAACACAAGTGTCAACTACTCCTGAAGCAAGGCTGGCTTTAAAACTCCGAATATTCAAGATACAATAGGTACAAGTAATAAAAGCTCAGGCTTTGCGTTGCGAGAAGACGAAACCACAGAGCCGTACAGAGGCGATGCCACAGTTTATTCGCCTGGAAGTTAACACAGGCGTTCCTGCGGGCTGTCGTCAAGAGAACCAACCAAATAAATATACAAGAATAATAGTTTCAGAATGTAGTTCTGACCTGTAAGGGATTCCAGACCGATTCTTGAGGAAGACAGCCCGGGCAAACGTTGCACTCTGCGTGGCACCGATGAGACACATATTTACTTTCAACTGACGAACTTTGTTTACACCGCCCTCCATGAAAGAAAAAAAACGAACTCGTCGGGTCTGTTCCTCGATAGCAAATTTCGCGAGAAGGATACGGCAAAAATAGTTTGCATGACTGAACACAACATCATTAAACCTCTATTGCAAGGTGTATCCGATTCAGGTGATCTCGAGAAAGGAACACTGCGAAGTACCAAAATATGTTGGAGGGAGAAGTAATAATATTTTCGGGTCTCACTTCGAAAGAATCTGGCATTCTAGATCTTCCCTGATTGGAAGTGCGCATCCATACAGGTTGGACGCCATCTGCTGACGAAGTTCTCGCTGGGACTTGGGCCCCTGAACAAAACGATGAAACCGCCAGGAAGCATAATTTTCTAAAAGTTTACACCAAATATAACTTGATCACTGAAACTGAAAGATTTGGAAGACGTGAAAGGGTTCACGAGCGACAGAACGTACGTTTTTCTGGATCGTTTCAACAGGATGCACATCTGAAACCTGGTGCTTCAAGGCGCCGAGACCGCCACGAAGGTTGTCTACAGGTGTGGACATGAAAGGGAGTTGTGGGTCGTCCATTTTCAAATGTTCTTTGGTGCACGTTTAAATTCTCTTAGATAGCCTCAAAGGTCCCCAGTGCACGTTCCTTTCTTTTTAGTTTTTTCTTCTTGTTCTTGTTCTTCTGTGTGATGGGACAATTCCGACGCGAGGGACATCACATGTTCAACATGTTCCATGTTCGATGTTCGATGTTCATGTTGTCCTCACTTTCGACTTCTTCTTCTTGATCTACATCTTCAAATCTTGAAATCATATCAAATCATCTTTTTGACTTGGTCACATAGTCAGGTGTAGGTGCAGGTGTAGGTGCTCGGATGAGGTCTCCGGTGACCAGCGCAGCGCAGGTGACTATCGATATCATATCGTATGACTGGTGAGGATGATGAGGTTCGAGGTGACATGACATGACACACTCGGTACAGTAGACGCAGACGCTTGCAACATCAACAGCAACATCTCTCCTCATCTCAATCTGAATCTCTCCTCTCGTTGGCTTCCGCGTGCTCCGATCGCGATCGGTTCGACAGCGACACACAACTCGCGTCCCTTCACCCTTCCGTTCGCTTCCCCTTCGCTTGCAGGAAACCTAAAAAGAGATGTTATTGATAGTGCAAGCTGAAAGACGTGCAAAGGAAAGAAAGGCACACATCAGTACCAGTAAGGGGAGTAACCGTCCAATGTGACAAAACTACACCGAATTTTTCTGGCAGATTTGCATGAGGCCATAATATATCAGCACTAGTTTACGACAACTTCGCTAGGGGTCTGCTTCATTTGCTGTCGCGTGAGGTGGAACTGAGAGGGCGTGATATACAGCAGTGGCGTGTACTGGAGCTGCGGTACTAACAGTTTTAGCCCGTATATGATTCTGATATGGCTACTATTCCCGTTTGAATAAATATCACTGCACCAAACTCACTTGCGAGTGAGTGTTGCTTGTATTCTAAGTGTTTGACATACCCGAGCACCGAAGATTACGAGTCGCATACCCTCAGCTGTGAATAAATAACTTATCGGACTCGTGGATTTTGAGCGGCGCAAATTCGTTCTCGATATTTCGGGTATCCTGAACTAGTATCAACACATATCACAAACTACAGGAGATTTCGCAGTGCTACAATCGCGACGGAACTGAACTAAACGTCAAAAAGATGACTTCTGCGTAGGTTCCCACGGCCAGAAAATTCGTCGGAATTGCACGTTATTGCACCCACGAAATTGTTAGCGTGACATATTTGTTATTGCTGCGTGTACACGCCATCGTCCTGATTTATTTTCAATGCGTGAAACAGGTCTTCTCTTCCAGATAGCGTTCCTCAATTTACAGGCGCGCCCTGCAGACTTTATACTCATTCCTCTTTTTTGACTCAGTGTGTCGCCGACCTTTGGGAAGATGACCAAAACGCAAACTTTCTCAATATTGTATGACACAAGCCTCGCACCAGGTTGTTCCCGTCAACTGTGTGAAGATAATACATCAGAAAGTTGACTCGTGTGAAATTAACTCTCGAAGTCATCTCCCTGTCCCTAGGACGTTGTGAATAGAATTTTAACTGAACATAAAGTGCACGAATTGACAGGCATGCCCCAATCGACAATTCTCAAAAGCCCCAACAAGAAGGTAAGCTTCCGTCGTCAGCGCTGAGGGTTCTTGAGGGAAGTGATTCGTAGCCACTTTCCCAATTTATATTTTCGTTTTTTGCCACCCGCCTTGCTCGAGTTTCACGCGCGGCGTCTGCTCTTGCAGAAAAAAGAAGCAGAGCTTTTATCGAAGCTTGTATACAGTAATTTCGCGGATATGGCGGAGTCAAGCACCGGTGGAGGAGGGGGCATTTCTCGGCCTTACGGCACTTTTGTGGCGCCGCGCGCCGGGGACGGCTGCGCATTGTGGCAGCGGCTGCCTCCTCCGCGCTTCACCCCTGCCACGACTTATCACGACCCGACTCCGTGGAAAGCGCACAGTACAAGAGGTACCGCCTCGACCGTTGCTTCCGCACACCGTATCTTCACGGCTGCAACTGAAACTGCACGTCCCAGAGTTCTATTGCTTTGCGGTCTCGTACGTTTGTCTTGGCTTGGCTGCCTTTCGGGGGTGCGTCCTGGCACTTGAACTTGCCCTCAAGGTTTATACCGACCTACCTGCTCTCGGCCTCGCCTTCTCCTTCAGGCCTCCGGTCTCCTCCCAGCCAGGCACAAGGGGTCCTGTCCACGTATGCTGCGTCCCGAACCGTTCTCTTGCACTTCATCATGCTGTATTGAATGTATCCTTAAAGCGCAGAGAAATAAAGGAATTCAGCTATGCCGAAGTAACGGTTTCGATATCCTGGTTGTGTGCCGGACTCGTTTCCTGCTTCGAAGTGTGTACAAAAAACACATGAATTTCTTCATTGCGTTGTGGTCGACCGGTTCTGTTGGCACGGCGGTACCAGTCACCCATACACACAGCATGCTCTATTTTCAGAAGCTGCCAGGTCGGCTGCCTTCGGGTTGGCTTTCCGTTATCGTCGGCCACAACCCAAAGCACTTGCTGATCTTCGCACGCTGTAGGGAGAGAGCGTGACTTGGGCACCTCAAAAGCAGCCGCACAAGCCCTTATGTGGGATCGGGCAGCCATAAACCGCAGCAGTCGGCATATGTTGTAAAGTTTGACCTTGACTCGATGCAAAGACACATCTGGAATTTAAGCTGACAATACGCGAACATGCATAGAAATGTGGATGCACACCTGATTGGTCGACTTCGTGGGTGACGTGGCGCAGACTGCGGATCCGGAAGGAACATATCACAGAGCAATATCACTAAGGGAAGCTTCCAGTCGCGGAAGATGGCGGAGCGAGGCCCGCAGATCTACAGCCGCCACAACTACAAAGGGGTGGACCGCGTAGCCGCCGACGCCGAGGACAGCCGCCTCTTCCGGGAGACGGTGTGCCCTCGTCTCCGTGTCGCCTGCGCTCGCTGCCTCTGCCCCTTGCTTCGAAGTTCCCCTCGCCCCCGCCTTGTGTGGTCTCGCCGTTGTGGTATTCTGCCATAGTCACAACGGCCGGAAGCTCGAATGCGCACCGAATGTGCACCGCTTAGCCTTCTGTGCTCTTTCGACGTGCGGAGCTTCGAGCGCGTTCATGGATGCTTGCTTCGTGGATGAGATGTGCGACCTAGGTGTCGCAAGCGCAAAGTCTTTAGCCTCGCTTTTGTTCCTCGTGCATTGTGTTTTTTACAGTGAGACGAGTGCGGTCCTGGGATGGGGTGGTGGGCAGCCTCACCCGGGTGCAAGCCCGGCCGGGTGCAAGCCGGGGTGCTGGATGTGCACCCGCAATGCAGAAAACCAGCGTGACACCTTGCAGTTCCTTACCGAAGTGTCCGACACCGAGGGGGCGGTGAGCTCAGACCTACGCCCCCCTCTTTTGACACCACAATTGTGAAAGTTGGGAGCAGATTGGTAGTGCCGTCCCTGCGAACACTGGCAGAGGCGATGCGGTTGGTGGATAGCTGCGAAGTGCGGCAGGGAGTATTAAAGTTGGAGCGCCGTCCCCGGGCACTGGCAGAGGAGGTGCGGTTGGTGGATAGCTGCGAAGTGCGGCAGGGAGTATTAAAGTTGGAGTGCCGTCCCCGGGCACTGGCAGAGGAGGTGCGGTATGTGGATCGCTGAGAAAGCGGCAGGGAGCATTAAAGTTGGAGCGCCGTCCGTCTCTTTGGGCACTAGCAGATGAGTAAGTTTCGGATTCGGGACAGCTGGCAAGTGTGGGATAGGCTAAAAATCAACTCTCAGTGCGCATAAAGTGCTGCTTGTGTACACTGTGTTCTGAAGTGTGCCCTGAGAGCATTCAACGGGATTAAGCCGCTCACGTGTTGGTATGTGTATTGGGGGGGATGTGTCTTCGTGCTCACAGCGGCCACTCCCGATGCCAGACCTATTCGATAGGTTTGGACGCCCGCTTGGCACCCACAGCGCAGGGCCCACGTCGGGCTTCGAGAAGCACCTGTCAAACACTATTCTATATGGGAAGAGTACGCGGAATACCTTCGGGTCTCTTCCCCCAGAGCGGAGCCTACCACGCTATAGGCCACCTCCGAGCCGATGAAATCGGGGTACCAAATACATTCTAGGAGTCTAGGGAACGAGTCGACCATACTGAATGAGAGTACTGGAGATCACGGACGCAACTGCTGTGAGAGAACTGCACTGATATTGAATTGATATTGCAGGTCAACTATTCAACTCCTGTTTGTTACACTTGATATATGAATTTTGATTCCTAAATTTTCCTCATCGTTCTTGGCTCTTGATTTTCAAGCTAGTTCGAAACTAGCATGTAGAAAGCCTTCACGTTGAATGTTGGATTTAATGCAGTATGCTCGTTGGCAAACACCAAATACCGTAATGTGCGCGTTGACACCTTCAACGAATGTCTATGGGTACACAAATGATCTCGATAGCAGTCTGGGCATAGGCAACTGATTTTAATTGCAGTAAGCGCATAGGCAAATGCTTTAAATGCAATGGCACCGCTAAAATCCTTTGCCTGCGCATATCCTGCTATATTAAAATTGTTAGCCAACGTGCAGACTTCTACTAACGGTAGTTGTGAAGATTGCCATGCCATCATTTGCCTATGCACAGACTGCCATCAAGCACTTGCTGAAGTGCACATTGCAATATTGTGTCTACATTATTGATTATATATATATCGATACAACTATATTAATTGTCGAGAAAAGGTCGCTAATGAAAAAGACAACGAACAAACAATTGACAGGTCGGCTACTCTTGTCGTGCAATAGAAAAACAATTCTGACAATAAATGATTTATTATGCGACCGTGCTAAAAAAATCAAATAACTGGTTAATTTGATTCGCGTCGAACCCACCACGCAACAACAAAAAACAAACCAAAAAATAGATTCCGTCCCCCACCACCATCAGCAAGTGACCACAGCCTTGCGCCTCGTCTACTTCGATGACTCTTACATGGACATTCCTGATGTCATCCCAGTGTGTATACTATTCGAGCAGAATGGCATCCCGAAAGAGATGTTTGAAGTGGTGATTATTGCCCGTATGCGTTGCATTGTGGCGACGGGGTGCTGCAGGAGCAGGAACTAGTGCAGCAGCAGGTGCAAGTGAATAAGACTCCCAATACCGTAGCATGCCGAGTTTACTACTGTGGAAGGACTGTAAATACGGTAATTACTGCGCAGGCAAAAGTAACACACGCATGGCTTCATATCACCCGTGATCCCATTGATGATGGCAAAGGTGCTTGCAAATGACAAGGAACTTATTTATAACACACATATCATAGCATCGACTGGAACTCACGGGTACCATCAAAATATGCACACTACTTATCCCGGTGAGGGTTGTGGGTACCATCAAATATGCCCTCTGCTAAGATGCCCATCACCAACTCACCACCATATGCATCAAAACAAACTGAGCCGCAGAATGTACGGTCATGACATATTGTGTATCAACGGCATCCACGATGAAAAACCTTCATATGGACACTTCATGCTTTCGTCATATACAATGCCACCTATGGTTCCAGCTGTAGTGCACGTCCGTCTTATTTCCGCCGCCTTCTTAGCCTTATCACATTCACATAAAATTGCCTCCCATAGGACGAGGTTACATTTATTCTATTTGGGGTTTGACACTGTATCTCTAGGTGTTACAGCTTATTCTGCTGATCCGATGAAGTGCAAACTGAATGCTTCTAATCCGAAGTAATGTATGCAATTCAACAATAATTCCGTTACTTATCTCATTTATCATCGGTGGCTTACACAATACCAATCAATAATGGATTATGCTCGTACACTATTGATTTTATTGCAATTGGCTCCATTGTCCATTGTATTTGCCTGTTTCTGCCTCGCAATTTTATCAGTGCCATATCAATCCTCGGGATCTGCCTCACCCACCATGCCGCTCCATTGTTTGGCTTACTGACCTTTTGCCTCACACCTTAGATTCCTGTGGCATCCGTGCCTCAATCGGTGCTTCCTCTGTGCCTTTTCACCTCGTCGCTTCCACTGATTATTCCCATCTCCCTATGCTTCGTAAGTATTGACAACATCCTATTCTTTATTACCTTCCCTGCTCTTTTTGTCATCATCACCACCACCACCATCGCTACCTTTGCTTTCCTTGTCGCCACCATCATTCTTATCATCATCGTCATCATCGTCATCGTCGTCGTTATCGTCGTCATCATCATCATCATCACTACTACTTTTGCTTCCCTTGTCGTCCGCATCGTCGCCGTCGTCGTCATCATCATCACTGCTGTCTTTGCTTCCCTTATCCTCACTGCCGCCTTCATCATCACTGCTGCCTTTACTTCCCTCATCGCCATCGTCATCATCATCACCATCACCATCATCGTCGTCACTGCCACTTTTACTTCCCTTAGCATCCTCGTCTTTCCCTGCATCATCACCATCACTGCCATCTTTGCTACCATTGTCGTTGTCGTCATCACCAGCATGACTGCCACCTTTACTTTCCTTCTCATTGTTGTCCTTCTCGTCATCATCACTACTTTTACTATCCTTGTCATCATCATCATCATCATCACTGCCGTCTTTGCTTCCCTTTTCATCGCTGCCCTTATCGTCATCATCGCTACTTTACTATCCTTGTCATCATCATCATCATCATCATCGTCATCATCATCACTGCTGTCTTTGCTTTCCTTATCATTGCTGTCCGTCTCTGGCCATCATCACTACTTTTACTATTCTTGCCATCATCATCATCATCGCGGCCGTCTTGCTTCCCTTTTCATCGCTGTCCTTATCGTCATCATCACTACTTTTACTATTCTTGCCATCATCATCATCATCATCATCATCATCATCGCTGCCGTCTTTGCTTCCCTTTCATCGCTGTCCGTATCGTCATCATCACTACTTTTATTATTCTTGGCATCATCATCATCATCATCATCATCATCATCACTGCCATCTTTGCTTCCCTTTTCATTGTTGTCCTTCTCATCATCATCGCTAGTGCTGCTACTTTTATTATCCTTGTCATTATCATCGTCATCATCATCACTGCCACTATTTTTATCACCCTCCACATTGCCCTTGCTGTCACTATCACTACTATCGCTACCATCGCTATCACTGTCACTCTTGCCGTTCTTATCATCAGCCTCGCTGTTGCCTTGGTTAGCACTATCTTTGCCATCAATTGCACTTTTACAATTGGCTTTATTGCGCCTGCTATCGCTGTCGCTATTGCTGTCGCCGTCGTCACCACTCTGAGCTCCTGCTATCGCTGCCGCTATTGCTGTCGCCGTCGTCACCGCTCTGTCGCCGTCGTCACCACTCTTTCCACTGCGGCCCTCCTTCGTATCCTCGTCGCAGCTATTGTCAACATCTGTGCGGCTCTTGCCTGGCTCGCTCTCATTCCCGCCCTCGGCCAATACAGTGCAGCCAACTTGCTCTGCGCCATAACTTCTAATCTTTGTTAGTTGCCATTGATGGGTCTAAACCCCAAAAATCAAAGTGAAGTTGATCATAGTCGAATGTAGAAACCAATGCAATCTGGAACGCAGGCAGAAAGATGTGAGAAACAAGCTTCTATAAGGGGATAATGCAATACTCTGTAATCAGGCAACAATGTCAAAATGATTCTTTACCGCGCAACACAGCACCGAGCGTGGCAGCCCTCCGCCACTGCCTATACCACGTGCCGCAGCACCAATCGTGGCAACCCTCCGCCACTGCCTTGGCAACGCTCACGTGCCGCAGCACCAATCGTGGGCAGCCTCCGCCACTGCCTATGCTCACGTGCCGCACCGAGCGGGCAGCCTCCGCCACTGCCTATGCCACGTGCCACAGCGCCGAGCGTGGCAGCCCTCCGCCACTGCTCTATACCGCCTTTCACGTGCCACAGCACCGAGCGTGGCAGCCCTCCGCCACTGCCTATACCATGCCGCAGCACTAATCGTGGCAGCCCGCCACTGCCTATACCACGTGCCGCAGCACCAATCGTGGCAGCCTCCGCCACTGCCTATACCACGTGCCGCAGCACCGAGCGTGGCAGCCCTCCGCCACTGCCTATACCACGTGCCACAGCGCCGAGCGTGGCAGCCCTCCGCCACTGCCTATACCACGTGCCACAGCACCGAGCGTGGCAGCCCTCCGCCACTGCCTATACCACGTGCCGCAGCACCAATCGTGGCAGCCCTCCGCCACTGCCTATACCAC
>LGRX02009287.1:0-30656 GCA_001247695.2 Cymbomonas tetramitiformis | reverse complement strand
GGCCTCAGCATCACATTAGCTCCAGGAAGGCCTCGGCATCACATTAGCTCTAAGGCCTGTCATGCGATGTTTCTAGGGCATATGCTATTAAAGCAGTGCACTGTCCCTCTAGGTCTCCTTTCCTACCGATGAATGACGGTTGTCGTTAGTGATGCTGTTCAGCGGCTGAGGCGTATGGCGCCCCTTTACTGTCGCAGCCGAACCTCCGCCATTTCTCTCGTTGATCGTGCGCCGGCGGCCCCAGGCTATGATCGAGAACCGCTCACCCACCGTCCTGCACGGCGACCAACACGTCTTTAACGTCACCTCGAGCACGAGCCCTGCACAGCTCCCTCCTCCCGACGCTCTTTCCAGCTGGACACAGGTGTGGCATACACTCGTAGGGGAGGCCACGGGATAAGCACAGGGCGCACCCACAAGCACGCGGCAGACCAAGCTTAACACTGCTACGGAGGCGAAGCCAGAAGGGGTACGTCGGGGTGGGTACCCCACGTGTTAGGTGCACAGTGCTTCGAGCTGGGAGGGGGCGAGGGCTGGTGCCGGGAAGGGGGGCTTTGACCCGCGCGCTTTGGGCACCCCGTGCTTGAAGCGCTTGTTGACTTCAGTGTTGAAGGCGAAAAGGTCGCCGTTGGTCTGAGGGAAGCTGAATTTGGTGCCGGAAGCCTCGTGGAGGAACTCGAGCTCGCGGGAGGCGCCGAAGGAGGCTCCCATGGTGAAGTCCTCACGCTTCTCCCGTCCCCCGTAAGCGTGCGAGTCGTGGTGGAAGGGCTTCCAGTCGGAGCCATCCCTGCAGCCTCCCCCCCCCGCGGCCCGCAGAGGAGGCTGAGGAAGCCGGGCGAGCCCGATTTACACTGGAGGCCCAGCCCGATCCCCCGCGTCCGCTCGAACCTTTGGTGCGCTATTGACCTGCAGGGCTCACCTGTAGAAGTTGAGTCGGGTAGCATACACCTCAACGTCGAAATAGGTCTCCATTTTGTTGAGGAGCTGCTGGAAGGTGCGGGAAAAGTCCGGATTCTCGTGCTTCAGATGTTTGCTCCAGTCCACCATTCCTTGCTCCTTGTCTGCCTCGAGATCACGCTTCAATTCCTGGAGCATCGGATCCGTGCCCAGGTTTATAAAGCTGGTTCAAAGTTACACCGTTGTTCGCTCAACTGCAGTCCTTCGGAATGTCGAGAGGGCCTCAGACCATTACAGCGGAAAAAGTGAAGAGCTCCGTAATATATCAAAGCTTGCTAATAGTGACATCTAGTTTGCGGTATTTTGGGCGGGGGGAATAGAGAGCAGGCTTCAAGGCGCACATGCAAGTGGGTGAGGTCCTCGGAGGCACAAAAGAAGTTGGGGAGGTAGATGCAGCCGCCTTCCAGGACTTTCTCGAAGTCGTCCAACAGCTGTCCTGCGCAAGCACGTGCAAGAGCCGTCGCCACTCACGCAGAAGTGCTTTTGCAGCGACTGCCCTTCGGAGGCTGCTGGCTCATACACATATACCCGCGGTATGTTGTCTCGGACAAGTGGTTGGAAGTGGGTGAGAGAAGCAGCGGAATTTCGGAGGTGGAGTAGCCCAAACTCGACGACAAGCACCACTGCGCCGTTATCAGCGGGGAGGATCCTATCCAAGACGCTCAAAGCTTTCGCTGAATGTGCTCTAAGCGCTCGTTCTTGACCGCTCTCAATCCAAACGGGCTGAGAACAAGATAGGGGAGAGTTACCGTCCGTTCTGGCAATCTCAGATTTCATCATGCTCCTGGCAAATTTGGAGGCTGCATTCGAATGTTTGGTGTTACTTTGAGGTGCGATAAAGCGAGGTTTCGGGGCATCTGCAGCCGAACTTGGGATAGAGTCAGGGGCTTTGGAAAAAGTCGCCGGGCAAGAATTGCCCAGGGTAAAGTTCAGCTGGTCAGTTAGTGGGCTTTGGATTGCAAAGTCAAGAAGAGGTCCTTCGCCGAGCTATGCCAAACACCTGGCTAACAATACTACGACACTCAAACTTTTTTTCTTGCACGACACGCAGTCCACCCTGTTCTCGCATATCATGTACAAGTACGGGCTCGAATTACGTCTGCAAATACGGAAGATATTCGGCGCGGTTAAAACTCCATATAATCTGTTTGATATCGGCTCGACTGAAGGTATCGAAGTAAGTATAAGTAAGCCTCTTAATAGCTGCTGCGGATCCAAAGGATATATGTGTGAACTCTTCAGATCTCGTCAGTTGAGTGCGCACCCGATCCCCAAGACGGCCTCATCTTGGTAATATGCGAAGCGAATGTCACACTATCAGGAAGTTGCTAGAACGAGAGTGCAAAGGGTGGCACGCAACTGCCATTAAGGTTTGTATTGTAGCTTATATATACATTTCGCGATCCATGTTTAATTGGGAGTTGGCTGTTGCTTTTGAATTATATGCTTCGTTCTTGTGGATCTGTTGAAATATGTTTGAAATAGTTTTACGCTACTCCGGGAGTAGAGCTCGCGTCGGGAGCCTGGGAGTCGGGAGCTCCACCTGCACTCTCGATTTACGAAAAGAAATCTAAGATATTCATCTGGAGATAGTTCAACGGTCGATCGGTTTATACGATATTCAGTTTTAAAAGAGGAATCCATCGCGCTCGCGCGCCGGTCGCATCCACGAAACTTTACTGTTGAAGGTTGGGCCTTCGCTTTGCCTTTCGTTGGTCCGCAACTTGCGTTGGTATTGCTGTTGCGGCAACCGAACGGCATACAATCGGCAGCTCCGCAGCTGACGTGAGAGCTGTATGTATCACGTAATCGGATAGGATGCAAGTTGCAACTGTCGCTGTCGGTGTCGATGTCGCTGTCGTCACGAACTGACGTGAGCTGCCGTGCGGCATACATTACATCTTACATGATACAACAGCGACAGCGACAGTTCAGACGAGAGCAAACATTTACAAAATATCTTTTGCGAGATGAGGCAAGTTGCAAAACTGCAGTTTCCAGGATATTGTGGTGCGAACGGCCTGTGGAGGAGAGCTCGATGCAAATCCAGCGAACCCCGACTTAATCCTGGACTCGGAAGTCGTGCACTGGTAACATACCAGAATACGCATACGCTTCAGGTCGTCACACGCAACACGCTACGCCCGCAATCTGTTTATGTTGATTTGTATGCGACACGTTGAAACCGGAAAAAAACTTGTTATTCAGCTATGTGCTTTCCCCCCAACGAGAGAACAGAACATTCACCGAATACCAGCTGCGTTCCTTCACTCTCCGACTCGCGTCGCAAATGGGGATACCCAGACGAAGTTGCTTTTCACTTTCACGGAAAACGTATATAGGCACTGCGGTTCGCACTTCGAATGGTGAACTAGTGTAACAGCCTGTGACCATCTGAGAGCTTCTTCTGGTTGCAGGTGAAACGTTCGGTAGGTTCAACGGTTTCGACCCGGCAAGCTTGGGGACGAAACCTTACTTGCGTTCGGTAATTTTCTTCACCATACTGTTTGTCCCGTGACTAGCTACGCGGCGAAATTTAGGCTGCTACTTTAAACCGTGATTTCGCGTCACTCAGGCCACGGAGACGCGGGCTAACGTACTCATTCTCCTCGGGCTTTGCGAGTGTGTGATGGGCAGTGCGGGTCAGGCGGTGTTCGATGAACCTTGGGAGTTTGCAAAGTCCAACTTGCATGTGGTGCTTGTCAACCCTCAGATACCAGGTAGGGTTGACGTCTTCATGCGCTCGTGCACATCTGATCTGCCAATCACCCTGACACAAATGTGTGTGCTCGTGCCTCATCCTGCGTATCCTCAACGCGCGAACACAGGTTTTGAAAGCTGTGCTCGGTATCTTTGAAGGCGCTGTAGGCTCGGTATCCTTTGAGCACGGCCATCCCGATCAGTCCATTTGTCTACTTCGTAGGTTTTCGGTATCTCAGGAATCGCCGCCCTCCCTTTGCCGCGCCTGCTCGCAGGCAACACAGGAAGCACCGCCAGAACGTGCGCCGCTGCGCAGGTCAGAACGGAATCGCCTACATTCTGCTTTCATGTTCCAATACACGTGACAATAATATCTTCGTCGCTCTTATACAAGTGCTCCTCTGCTTTACGGCGTAAGCGAGAATCGTTCTCTAGCGTTCAATTGCTGGCACCAATGGTCTGCTCATGTGGCTTTCGTCGCGATGCAAACTAGCATCGTCCTTCTGCTCTTTGTTTAACGATCCGACCTAAACGCGATCGTGTTCCCCACAGTAAAGTCAGATATCTCCAGCGAGTCTGTGGCAACTTAGAACACCTCCTCAAACTTGCAGTGAAGGGACACCAATAGCTGCCGTGTGCCTTGAAGAACATATCGAAGTTTTCCGTTGATGGGTACGTGTGCGTTGGTGTTGACGCTGGGGCTCTCTTCTTCGGCCCTATGCTCGTGTCACTCCCCCTCCCTCAAATTCTCAGGGCCTGAGGTCTGAGTCTGGCAAACTTTCGGAGGACGTCCTCCAGGCATCCAACATGCTTTGTGTGCGCATGCTACAGGTTCCGCTTCACCTGGTCGGTCCCTTAGGCTTTGACATTGACGATAAAGCCGTGAAGAGGTGAGGGCGAGGTGTGGGTTTCACTTCGTTTTCCAAACTGCTTCACGGGCTAAGTTGGGCAGTTAGCCGTGTGGCAGGGCAGGACTTGATTATTGGCCTTACGTTTTTGTCAAGCTGCATGAGACCTGGGATGACTTTTACGAATATTTCAAGCAACAGGTAATGCGCGGTGAACACCGGTTATGGGACGTGCACGCTCGCACATTCTCGGAGGCTTGAGCGATGTGCTAGGGCACAGCATGGCTTGGCAAGTTCTCAACCGGTAGACATAGCTTTGTACATATCTACCGTGGGCTGGCATGATTTCGGATGCCCAGTTTAAGGTCTTTCTCAACCGGAGAGACTACTCAACACCCTCTAATCAAGGGAGCATGATCTGCTTAGGTGTTAAAGACGCCGGCGTGATAAACGGCGGTGCCCTGCTGCCACAATTCAATAGCCTGGTAGTCTTGAAATTCATGGGTGACCTTGCTTGGTGCTTGATTTGGGGCGGCGGAGCAGGAGGGCGAGAAGAGGCTGGTGGGCTTCAGCAAGTCCGGGGCGCGCGCGCACTGGGAGCCCGGAGCTTACCGCCCCGGTGACTGGCTGCTGTTCGGTGCGAGGCCTCCTCAGTTTCGCCCGCTGCGGCGCAGCTGACCCAATTTCGCCCCCGGTGTCGGAGAAAAAGCCGTTCCCAGTCACTGATTTGCGCCAGAACCCTCTCCTTTTGATCACTCCCTACAGCATAGCAGTTGCTTTGCTGGCGTACCAAATGGTCGGTATCTGTTTCCAAACGAAGTACTTTTGTCGGCTTTTGTCGAATTTTTTTTGTCAGCACTGTACGTGTGTATCGTGATAAGCACACTCCAACCGATAGGGCACTCTGGCACCGAGTCGTTGATGGGGATGAATGTTACTTCCCTCTCGATATTTCAACGATGATATAGTCGGATGCGGCAGGTGACTTTTGACTTGCCACGTGCTTATGGGCGAATACAGTGTTCACAAGTCTGCAAGGAAATCTGCCTTTGCCAAACCTGGAGCTCTTAGCCTCTTTGCTTCCAAGTCACTTGCAGAATGTTTCAAGGAGTTGTGTTTTAACTTATTCGAGGAATTGTACAGCTTTGGGCGATCAATATTCTCCAGAAATCGGGAAACGCATGCGAATCTTTTGAAGAAGGCGCGGTTTAACTTTAGCCTCTAGGATCTCAAGTTTTCATGGAGAATTTCGATGAGAGTGATGTTCAAGAGCTTTATCAGAGGATCCAATGATATTGGCGATTGTGGTCATCTTTCAGGTTCAGAAGTTGACGGACTGCCTCCAGGAGCATGGGATGGTTGCAGGTGAACTATGTTTTTCGTAGTTTTTTCTTACAGTTCTGTTTTCAGTTCTGCAATATCCAACTATGTAATATTACGTTAGTTTTCCCACCGTTTACTGACCTGTACAAATTGTGTTTGAGAGGGAGGGTGTTTCTTGTGAAATCATCATTGAATAACTTGAGAGTCTATGCACGTGCTGCACTTTCAGGAGTGAAGAATATGGTGGTGGCCTGCGACGTATTCCAATTGTGGAGGATCATGTACGTTCACTGAACTTATCCGTTTCTGTTGGGGTTGGTGTGTATGAAGCACAACGCCAAATAGAGGTACAGTTTGATACGCCTTTGGTGTCCACTGACTAGTCGCCACTCGAATGTTAGTGGGCGAGGTTCGGTTGCCGCGCCACTTGATCTATATGCACGATGCCTGAACTTGCACATCAGTATTGTAAGTTGAGGACCGCTAGAACCTTGACAATTAATGTGTCCAACAACGGTATTTATTTAGCAAATAGTTTTTCCGCTTTGCACGCTGTTGCTAAATACAAAAATGCATGTTTATAATTTGGGGGGGCAGGACTAGGGGCGAATCTGGGGTTGACGTAGACCCAAACCCTCAGAGTTTAGACACTCCTTTATATAATTATCATTACCATATAGTGCCTCTGCACTACCCTCTGCCAGTACAGTGGTGGTGAGCCGGAATCTGGCCTGCAGCCATCCCAGTGTAGTCCCTGGCCAGACACCTATATATGTTTAGGCTTGTGATGCTGTGTCACAATCTATCGCATGCATTTTTGTTACCATTTAGCATTCCGTCCACTGTAGCAACATTACACTTATCGGTCTATTTAGAGCTATATTGAATTGATCTAGTCAGCTGTGTTCCCACTCATCGGTGAACCACAATATTGAATCTCCGGTTGTCTGATCGCATCATTACATTGCACGCGCAAATGTCGCGTAATCAGCGAATCACCTTTCGATTCGCCGGGTGCTGCAAGATCGTTGAGCAAGCGCGATGGCGTTCGGCTAGCAGTGGCATTGGGTCGCCACGACGTTTTGTATGGCGAATCGTTCAGATCAATAATCCGTCATCGTCGCCCGTTGCGATTTGAGCATTGTGATTGCAGATTTAAGTATGTAAGGGATGTTTCCTTGCTTCGAAAACAAGGTCAGATGTTATGTCGTAACACAATATAATTGCATGTACGGAACCGTGTATTTTGAAGCTTGCACTATACACCTGTACCGTAATATTACGTACCACGCCCGTTCCGTGAACCACGCACCCTATGGCGATGGACTAGCACATATCACGAACTGCACATTGTATCACCCACGCACCATATGCCGGATGCCCACATGCCGCCGCACGATAACACACGTATATGTTCATGTGCCAATGTCCTATGGGCAACCATGCTCGCGCGCCCACTGCACCACCTTCAGATGCCCACACCCCGCTGCATAACGACACGTGCGGTCGTCCCACGGACAGCCATGCTCGCGCGCCCACTGCAGCACCTCGAGATGCCCACCTTTCGCCGCACTCCAGCATGTGCGGGCGTCCCATGGGCACCCTTGCTCGTGGGCCCACTGCAGCACCTCGAGATGCCCACCTTTCGCCGCACTCCAGCATGTGCGGGCGTCCCATGGGCACCCTTGCTCGTGGGCCCACTGCAGCACCTTCAAATTCCCACCTCCCGCCGCAAAATGGCATGTGTTGGCGTCCCACAGGCAGCCATGCTCCCGCGCCCACTGCAGCACTTCGAGGTGTCACCTTCCGCCGCATAGTGACATGTGTTGGCGTCCCGGGCAGCCATGCTCGCGCGCCCACTGCGGCGCAGCCTTCAGATACCCACCTCTCTCTCGCCACTCCGGCATGTGAGGGCGTCCCACGAAGCAGCCATGCTCGCGTGCCCATTGCAGCACCTCGAGATGCCCACACCGCCACCTCCAACATGTGCAGGAGTCGGGGGGCAGCCATGCTCGCGTGCCCACTGCGGCGCCATCAGATGTCCACTCCTCGCCGCACTCCAACATGTGAGGGCATCCCACGGGCAGCCATGATCGCGTGCCCACTGCAGTATCTCTTCATGCCCACCTCTCGCCGCACTCCAACATGTGCGGGCGTCCCAGGGGCAGCCATGCTCGCGCGCCCACTGCAGCACCTCCATATGCCCACCTCCCGCCGCACTGCAACATACGAGGGCGCCCCAGGGGCAGCGATGCTCCCGCGCCCACTGCAGCACCGCAAGATGCCCACCTTCCGCCGCATACTGGCATATGCGGGAGTCCCACGGGAAGCCATGCTCGCGAGCCCACTGCAGCGCCTCCAGATGCCCACCTCTCGCCGCAACACTGCACGCTACCAGCCTGTACTGGCGATATGCGCGCAAGTCAGGTGAAGATGCCATTTCCTTGAACGCCCATTGTGCGAGAGGGACGCTCACGATTATTTTGCTGATGTGTATTGGCGCGTTGAAATTAGCGAGTGCCGCACGCATGCGCATGCACGTCTGCCGCAAGAGTTGACGATCGCTCCCATCCAAGTTTGGTAAGAAGTTATAAGTCCAGCACCCACCTTTGCCCAGCCCACCGTCCAGCGAACAAAGCTCGGTGAGGATATCACCCATATATCGTATATTAAAAACGACAGCCACACACGATATGTGCAAACAAATATGCAATAGCAAGAGCTAGGGATGGGGTAGGAATGTGTGATATGTTGCTCGCGGATCAAGGGCGAGCGAAGCGAAGCCCTCTCGAGGAAATCCAATTCTTCCTGAACATGTGGCCGCACCAGTATAAAAACAATAAAAGTAATGATATAAACGAAATAATTGAAACTGGCGGCAGAGCCGCGCGATCAAAACACCCTCTAGCAATACGCGATATATTGCTGCTGATTTGGCATGCTCCCATTGGTGAAAAAATCGAAATATGAATAAGAGTGAATGCAACCCCGCGAGCGATTAATTCTAGCGCGTCAATATGGTTAACGGAAATCCGCGTATTACGTTACACAGTGTAACCACTTACGTATCGCCTGTGTTTTATTATGCTGGTCACCTCTACGTGTCACTTATAATATCGTCATAATTGGTGAATGGTACGGTATCTCCGTATGAGATATGTGCGATAAATACTAATATCCCCTGATTTACTAACAGGGTGGACATATTACATCATTTCATTTTTGAGCATTTATACACGAAAGATATGGATGTCGATGATGACTCGGATATTCAGTCTTACGGGTTTGAGGGTAATACTTTTTCATCCTCGCCTCCAGATTTTAATTATATGATCTGTCCGAGCGTTCATCCGCGCAGATTTTAATCATGTGATCAATCCGAGCGTTGCTGACGCTTGTGAGATTGACACATCTGTATTTGCTTCACATCGGCCGTGTTTTGCTCTCATTCTGCACCACAACGCCTTGCATACGGGCACGCGCAGGTATACGTCTCACCGGGCGGAAACTAGAATGTTGCTATGCAAATCGTAGCAGAACCTGTGCGTATGCAAGCTTGATTAGCTCCGGACTTAGCAGTGTTCACTTTACAGTATAACGTCTTCATGTTTATGTGTATATTTATACCAACAAGACGTGACTGGCACTGTTAACCCTCTGGGAATTATTTATTATACTTATGCCATCCATACGTGCTGGTATATATCGCGGCACATTTTTTAGCATCTTGTCTGTGGCACTCATCGCCTGTATATTTATAATGCCTGATTGGGTTCCGCATAAACAATGTGCACCCAAGCGGCGTTACGATGATTTACATCAGGGAGGAAGAAGAAATGGAACTCAATATAGTCAGGTATAAGACTTTTCGACGACTGTTCTTATTATACCGTGCTGGGATGCCCATCATACATGTACCATTTATGTCACGCTGTATAATTCTATTTCGTGATTTGCTGAATCCCTATCCAGCGAGGGCGCATCTCTATAATTATACAAAAACACCTGTGTCTTTAATGATTCGCGACAGTGATGAATGGTATTTGTGGCTGAGATATGCAGCTTGCATTCACGTTGACGGATTTACACGCTGATACGTGCGCGAACTCATAAATAGAGTCTTGCGCATATCTGCCCATTGTGGCTACACCGCAATTGTTCGTTTATACAGTTTTGACGCACCACAGGTACACGTTCATATCATTCGTGTATGATTCGAAGTCTTTTCGTTTTGGAATTGCTTTGATTATATTTACGCTTGCGACGTATGGTCCTGATTATGCTGCGCGATCCCAAGTTATATTATGATCGGTCCTCGCGTACCACTGACGCAGATGAGAATGATGACTTGAAATTCTTCTTTTTAATCGAACATGTTAACAAATGGTTTGACGAAGTTCCCTTGAGGCATATATTTAGACAATGTGAACATTCATATCCATTTCAGGGCGCCCTTGAGGTGCGATGGACATATCATGAGAATCCGTCGCTAGCAGAAATCTTGACTAGAAACAAAAGGATCTCGTCTGATTTTGATTTTGATGTTTGGAAACGGGATTTGTTCGACAATGTCATGAATGCCGATTTCGATTGTCCATGCAAATACTATTTTGATGGGCTGGCATTCACCTGCCCGCGCACGCATGACCATGTGTGCACTAGTAATTTGGCCGGTTACTATCCAGATGGTGCTTTATTAGAACGTCTGAAGCTTGGTGCTAACTTTAGAGACATCGCCGATCCTTCCTTACAAGCTGCATGCGATGCGCTTGAATTAGCACTGACTCGATTCGCTCGACAACACACATTTGACGATGATGTGTTGTTTCAACATACATCAATTTGGCGACGTTTGGTTTTATACACATTTTCGAATACAACATACTTTATACTCCATCATCACGATCCTTCGGTTTTATATCGAAGATTGATGCCGCTATCTTCTGATATTGATAAGTGCTTATTGGCGGATATGTCTAAAGATTTTTCATTCGTAGCTATTGACAAAGCGACTGCCAATTTGGCACTTGTATGCAATAACTGGAGTAGATATTTCATCGTGAAACATCTATCCGATTTTAACAAATATTTACGTGTTTACGACGACTTGGATTCCATTATGATTTCATTAGCACAACGCATCACTTCCATTATCTCGCCACATCACTGGTCACCGAACGTTACACTTTCGCTTCCTTACTTATATGCGATTCCTAAATTGCATAAGACACCTGTTATTGCGAGATTGATCACAGCTGATGGATTTACGATCTTTGATATTCCTCAACGCATTATTACATCGGTCTTTAGACTTGTGTTGGACACTTTGAAGGAGTTTCATACCGCGGAGTATCATCAAACAGGTGTCCGGAAATTTTGGTTGGTGGAGAACTCCTTAGAATTTATATTGTCCAGACCAAATCACATCCACCATTTAATGACTAGTGATATCGACTCGATGTATCCAAATATGAGCAAGGACTTCATATACCAAGCCAATTGTGCGGAATTAGAGTTTGTCATGAATATTGTTGATGCACGTGGATGTTATGTCATATTACATGCAACAGATCGTACACGAGATTGTGCCACCTGGCATTTTACTCCACGTGACATTCACAGGGGACAATATAATTTTCGGCACATTTCTACCGTCTTAAGATTTATCTTAGACAATGTATATGTGACAGCAGGAGGAGCTATTTTCAAGCAAATTAATGGGGTTCCAATCGGTAGTTATTCTGCCGGTATAATCACGAACATTTCATTGGTGCATAAAGAAAAGAATTATGCCACAGCTCATCCTACTTCAAGTGAAATAAAATGTACCTTTAGGTATGCTGATGATTTTTGTATTATAAATCATCCGAACTTTCATGATATTTATAGGCAAATCTATCCAGCATATACTGGTGTGACGCTTCAACCTACATTGTTGACACCAGATGAAAACTCCATCGCTGTTGCGAATTATCTTGACGTGCATTTATACGTCACAAGATCCGGCGTGGTACACACCACAATTTTTGACAAACGCACTGCCTTGGGTTTTGAGGTTTATAAATTTCCTCATAGGTTCTCAAATTATGATGTGGATCAGATCCATCAAGTATTTTATGGTGAATTAGTGCGTGGCTACCGGATTTTCTCTCACTATCGAGAATTCATGACATACGTGGCACATTTGGCTTGTTATTGTGTATCCGACAAATTATATGATGAACACAAGCTGATGAATCTTGCATATAAGTTTGCCTTTCGGTGTCCTGGTGAGCTCAATCATTTTGGATTTATACCAAGCGACATGTTTTGCAAAGATTTGTGTACTTCTATTTTGCACTTACTATAAATACCTTTATATACATTGCAGTCGAGCTCATCAGGACCACATCAGCATCCAGGCGACCGTTCCAATATGCAGCTATCAGATGCCCGAAACATGACACCGTCAGATCTTCGTGACACGGATGTGCAGTATGCAACTGGAGTATTATCGTCACGTCGTGCACCCAACCCATCGTCACAACAGGCTACACACCTTCCACCAATGGAGAGATGGGCTAAACAGTTTCAGGATCAGCAAGCTCTACTTGATACCCACGCTGTTTATATCGATGATGCTGGCTCAATCATGAGGAGTCACGATATTGATGTCACATGTGCAGATATAAATGCCAAACGGACGTCCTTCTGTTACCGAGATTTTTTCAAGCATATTATACATTCTGATGAGCAAAGAAAGCAATATAAAGATACCTTACCCCCAGAGATGCTCCAGCTTATAAATGGGGGTTGCACCCTGGGGCAACACTGCGTGCATGCCTTTAGTGCACAGCCACGTGTTCATGATCTCCGGCTCGACACTTTGATTCCGATGTGCCCATTCGAGCAGAAGCATGGCAAATGTGGCACAAGAACTACTATTTGTGTGTTCAGCCACAAAAGCAAATCACAAGCAGAGGGTAAGAATGCACAGCTGACCTTATTGGCTGACAAAATTTCCGGTATACATCAAAGCTATCAAGAACAGAATCAGCAGATCCAGTCGATGACAGAGCACATTGCGACTCTTGAGAAACGGAACCACATTCTCGAAGAAATTCAACAGATTGCTTGCAAAACTGATGGGATCATCACGATGCTTCCTGCACCTACATTGGAGGTTATAATTCCTAATGTGTTGCTATTTTTATCAGCAATGGCTAAAGGAATGAAATCGGCCAGGCCGATTGAGATATATTGTGTTTTACACGATTTCAGCACTACCAAGTTTTATTAGCATGCTACGACAGTTGGTTGTGTTGACGCACCAGTTTCCACTGCAACACCATTGGATTTGGCACATGGTGAGAGTTCTGGCCGTTCATCCTGTGACCGTAGTATAACGTTTACTCCTGCAAATTATATCAATCATTTACCAAATCATTTTCCAGTTATACCCGATCTTGACATTATGCTCAAAGATCCGACCTATGCGCATGTCATATGTGCTGACATTTCTCTTATTTCCAAGCCAGAGGAGATCACGGCCAGGATGTTGCCGTTTATTATCTTGCAAATATATGCACCTCCAGTAGAATTTATATCTTCTGTTGGAGTGAATGTTTCACAAGCACATGATAAGATGGGTATCTTCAGTGATGTTGATGATGGCATCAAGTTGCCAAGTATATTCTTGCCGAATCAGCATTCCATAATTGGTACATTTATTTCACACTTTTATGCGAATATGCACACTGATGCATCTTTCTTATGCACCGGTTTACAGTCGGGCGATACTTCAAGAGACACTTGGCCTTGTCAACCGATGCTTTCAACGACACCACGACTGACTCAGATGTCACAAATGAGCTCAACAATATTTCCAACTTGCTTACCGCCGAAGCAATCTGATTTAGTTTGCAGCCGATATGCTCATGCATACCATCCTGTCAATATGAATAATATTTTGAGCAACCGGTTTGCACGTCACATGCATCCTTCTTCGACCGGCTTCTCGGATGCACATGCATTTTTCAAATGGACAAATGACACACATAAGCACAATTTTCTTGTTACTCCGATACTTGGTAAGAGTGCTAATAAATCCTTTGTGCACAGAATTTCGAGCACATATGGGAAGTCACATTGCATGTCCCCACTTGATGCATGGGGGCTTCATTCCGACAATTCTAAGGAGATTGTAGCCGCATGTGTGAATTTATTCTTCGAGGAGTTTGGACCGTTCATCAACCGGAATGTTTCTTTGTTTTCACAATTTATTGACTATATCGTGAGACACCATACCGTCACGAAAGATTTTGATAGATTGTCGCCTCAATTTTGCTCACCTTATGATCGGGGGGCATGTCCGGTGAAGAAGGTTACTTACCGTGTTAAGGACCCTTATCTTGCACCAAATGAGACACACCATCTATACTCGTTGTATACCGGCTTGCTCCAACGTGCACATCAAACGAATATTGCCGATCCTTATTGCTGGACAGTTTGTGATACTTCATTCTCGGGGTGGTATGCACCGCGCATTCCGTGTGTCATTGAGAGACATAGGGATCCCTTTGCTTTCCTCTTTTTTGTTTATGCCGTCCACAAGTTCATGGGTAATCGAGTGTTTAATTACGAAATCGACCGAGTCAATGGGCATTTGCATTACTACATTGGCAATATGTCTTGGGCTCCAAAGACTACCAATGCCGGCAAAGAGACATAATTATTTATGTAGGTTTCTTAGTATGGTAGACGCATAATGGTGTTATCCGTCAACTCTTATATAACCACTTGCTTGTTGCTTACAATTTACATGATTGGCATAATTTGTTCAAAGTATTTCAGTTCCATTTGCAAATTTATTAGTATCTTCTTCCTCTCCCTATACTCATTTCCTTCCTCATGAGTATCGATCGCATTTAGACAAGATGTATGCCGTACGTGGGTGCAGCAAATAGGTCCCTTATTGAAGGGGGTGGGAGAGGGGAAATACTAATATCCCCTGATTTACTAACAGGGTGGACATATTACATCATTTCATTGTTGAGCATTTATACACGAAAGATATGGATGTCGATGATGACTCGGATATTCAGTCTTACGGGTTTGAGGGTAATACTTTTTCATCCTCGCCTCCAGATTTTAATTATATGATCTGTCCGAGCGTTCATCCGCGCAGATTTTAATCATGTGATCAATCCGAGCGTTGCTGACGCTTGTGAGATTGACACATCTGTATTTGCTTCACATCGGCCGTGTTTTGCTCTCATTCTGCACCACAACGCCTTGCATACGGGCACGCGCAGGTATACGTCTCACCGGGCGGAAACTAGAATGTTGCTATGCAAATCGTAGCAGAACCTGTGCGTATGCAAGCTTGATTAGCTCCGGACTTAGCAGTGTTCACTTTACAGTATAACGTCTTCATGTTTATGTGTATATTTATACCAACAAGACGTGACTGGCACTGTTAACCCTCTGGACATTATTTATTATACTTATGCCATCCATACGTGCTGGTATATATCGCGGCACATTTTTTAGCATCTTGTCGGTGGCACTCATCGCCTGTATATATAATGCCTGATTGGGTTCCGCATAAACAACGTGCACCCAAGCGGCGTTACGATGATTTACATCAGGGAGGAAGAAGAAATGGAACTCAATATAGTCAGGTATAAGACTTTTCGACGACTGTTCTTATTATACCGTGCTGGGATGCCCATCATACATGTACCATTTATGTCACGCTGTATAATTCTATTTCGTGATTTGCTGAATCCCTATCCAGCGAGGGCGCATCTCTATAATTATACAAAGATATGTGCGATAAGCTGCAGCGATATATATACATTATAACTTGAATAATGGTGAAGATGAGAACATATCGATGCAGAGATATGTGGTGGCCACATATCACACATCTCTGCACATCGTGCTTTTTTTTATTGGTTTTATAAATCAATTATTGTTTGGCCGCTGTATTCGAACTAAAGCGACAAATCCAATTAATAATCAATAAAATCTGGCCACGTACGTACGGCACGACAACCAATAAATGTAAATGAAATAAAACCGCGGGCTCCCGCTCATGCGTCAACTGCACTCGACAAAATCGACAATTACGTAAATAACGCGCTCGATGCCTCTGCGTGTGTCGACCAATAATCGACAAACCCAACAATTAAATAACACTCGCGATGCCGATCGGCGTGCATCAACGAGCAAGCCGCAAGTCCAACCGAAAGAATAAGGTCGAAAAGTGGAAAACTCAGGTGAGGACTGCCCGCCATGGACCTACCATGCATAATTTGCGCCACGAAACGGAAGACAGGTCTCATTGCTGACGCTGGTGTGGGCGGATGTGTTTGCCCCAAGACCTCGAGGAGGACCATGTTCGTTAGTTCGTGGGCTTCCTGTATGCACTCCCGTATTTGCAGTACGTGACGAGGTGCGGAGCTGGTAGATTGCTCATGCAGCGACGCGTGTGCAACCCGTGGGGCTCTCTTCCCCTCGGGTTCTCAATGAAGAATGCTTCGGGCCTCAAGTACCGGATGATCTCCAATGTCCTACGAACTCGCCTGTCCGCAGCACGCAAATCTCGGATGCCTACCGTCTTCGCTTGGCTGTACTCTGTGCAAGGGGGGCTAGCCCAGACTACGTCGAAGTGTCCTGGTCTGAACTGTCGATAGTCCCATCGCATGATATCCTCGCAATGTGTGGGGCCCCACTTGGGCTGAATGTCTACGGCAACTACTTCGCTATTGGGAAATTGCTTAGTGAACTGCCTCTCGACTGACCCGGTCCCACAAAACAATACAAGAATCCTAGACTGGCCGACTGGCTCCTTCTCAAGTGCTGCGGCTCCGTTGACTGGCGGCAGGGTGCTCTGAGCAGATACTCTCGCGAAAGTTCCGACTTCCTCATCAAACCTCTCCTCTGGCACCCATGGCATTGCTCCGTCTACCTTGAGCTCCTCCGATAGCGTGGTCCATACCGCTCCTGCGGACTCGTCGCGTCTCTTACGGACCCTAAGCTTCTCTCGCTCCACTCTCTTAGCCTCGATCCTCTCAAACTCCAACAACGCTCGGTTGGGAACACCGGGCCTGCCGGCTCCGTCCCACTCCAGATCCTCTCGGGTCTTCCACTCGTTCTCACTGCGGGGCATTCCTGTCCACTTGACCAGGTACTCTGTCCACCTCCTGCCCTGGCGCTGGCGCGTGCGCGAACGCTCCACCCTCTCGACGTGGGTTTCCTTGCGCCCGCTGACGTCCAACGGAGGAGGGGGAATCTGCTTAGCTCTCTCAACGAAGCGGCTGCCCGACTCTACTGGCGAAAGCCGGTCCACGGTAAACACATCGTGCACTTTCCACTGCTTAGGCGTCTGCAACCTATAGGCCGACGGTGCGCCTCTATCGCTCGCGGGAAGGGCCATCTGCCTGTCGCTGTGAAAGACTTCCAGCACCCGAAGGGGCCCAAGGCGCTTCTTAAGCAACTTCTTGTGCAACCCGCGGTCGCCCGGCTGAGTGAGGTGCGTGGCATCCACCCAAACCTCATCGCCTACTGCGTAACCCCTGGACCTGTGACGCGCGTCGTACTGGGCGATCTGTTGCTGCTGAGCTAAGAGCAGCTTCTCCCTAGCGAGCTGCAACTGGCGAACAAACTGGCGGGCTGTCTCGTGGGCTGTACCCTTTTTTACTGCTGCGCCCCTCCCCCCTTAGCTCGGCCTCTCCGTGATGCAAGTGCTGCCTCCACGAAGAAGTCCAGCTGAGAGGCCGGAGCGTGACCATACGTCAGTTCAAAAGGGGTGAATCCCGTGACGGCGGAACGAGAGTCATTAATGGCGTACTCGACCGGGGTACACCATAAATCCCAATCGTGCTGGTTGGCGTCGACGTCCGCGCGCAACATGCGTTCGACCGTGTGGTTTGTGTGCTCTGCCTGCCCATCACCTTGAGGGTGGTACGGCGTGGTAGAGGCAACCTGGACTCCCATCAACCGATGTAGCTCGAGATGCATCTCATCCCTGAAGCGGGAGTCCCGATCACAGACGATCTTCATGGGAGCGCCGTGCAAACGCCACACTTGGTCGAAATACATGCGCGCGATCTGTGCAGCTGAGCTGTCAGCGTAAAGCATGGGAACTACGTGCACCATCTTGGACAACTTGTCCGTGAAGGTAGCAAACGCGTCGTACCCTCGCTCTGTGCGGGGCAGCCCAGTGACGAAGTCGATACTAACCACTTGCCACAGTCTTATTGGGACTTGCAGGGGGTTAAGCTGACCGTCTGGGTACCCGTTGCGTGGCCGGGTCTGTTGGCACACAACGCAGGATTTGCACCAGTCGGTGACATCCTTGCTCATGCGTGGCCACCAAAAGCGACGGGATACCCTGTCCAGTGTCTTATCCCTTCCTGTGTGCCCTGCTGCTGGGGACTCGTGTGCTTCGCGCATCACCAGCTCTCTGAGGGGGAATCCTGAGCTAGCACTAGCTGATACCGCCCTTCTGCCACTCGCCATATCATGTCGTCTACCATGCGAAATGTGTCTGTCCTCTGATGTGGGGCTGCGACCAGTTCCTCCTTCAACGAGCTGAGGTACTGGCTGCGTTCGTATTCCGCTTGCAAGGCGCGGACGAACTCATCAGCCTTCAGTGGGCCTGATGCTGCCCGGGCCCTCGCTGCAACCCCTGTAGTGACTAAAGGCTCGTCGGGTTCTGCCTCACTGTCCTTTCGCGCAGGCGGCGCTCGGGGCTTTGCCCTGCTGGCTGCTGGGGCCCACACCAGAAGGACCGGCCAGCGCAGCGGGGGTCGACCTCCATCAGGGGACTCGAAGAGGTGGTTGGGACGACCTTTTTCGTCCTTCGTGTCAAAGACTTTGACCGGATGAAGCCCATACTTGGGGTGAATCAACCGTCTCCAGGGGGCGTCATAGTCTGGCAGAAGGAACATCGCCGAGGTGTTTTCCGGATCGGCGCGCCACTCGGCAAGGAAATGCCGAAGAATTCTTTCTATCAAGTCTGAATCCTTCGTGTAAGGGGGGTTGCACCAAACGTGTTTCCCGCGCCACTTTTCCTTCAAGCAATCGGTCCAATAGGTGTCAACCTGCCGGTTAACGCCCATGGAGTCGCAACACGCGTCAACGTCAAACACCCCGTACTGGGCCGCTATCTCCTCAAAGCGCTCCTTGATCAGCTTCCAGTCCTGGCGATCTACGACCTGGTCGTAGTGGGAGCTACTCTCTGGGGGCTTAACGGGCTCAGGTACCTTTCCGGCTGCCTTTGGATGACTCTGGGCCTCAGGGTGGGGGAACTTCGGGTGACTCTGGACTTCTGCTGTGGCCTGTTCCCTAGCTCGGTCTGCTCTGGTCATGACTGCTAGCGATTCGGCATCCCTCAAGGATTTCTCGCCTACTGCTAGGGTGGCAGCTGCGTCCAGCCAAAGGGCCGGCGACTCTACCCACGTGAGCCCATTCAGATGGGTGAGCTCACCAATGACCGGTGCTGGACTGGTGGGAGGGAAGGACTCGTCCTCGGAATCACTATACTCGAAGGTGGCGCCTAAGACAGATGTGGGATCCTCGTCCCCTTCGCATCTCTTGCCTTTCGGCTCAGAGTACTCGGGTCCATCAGATCCATCGGTGGTGCAATCCACTGCCCCGAGGACAGAGGTAGGATCCTCGTCCTCTTCGGACCCCTTGCCTATCGGTGCGGAGTCTCTGGGCCCATCCGTGGCGCGATCCACAATCCCTTTTTCCTCCAACCCTTCTCTGGCTGACATTTCCTGATAGTCTGGTCGCCGGGACTGCGCGTCTGGTACTACTACTAAACAGCGCCCTGGCACGTGCTCCATCTGATGGACTCCTACCTCTACCAAGTCCTCGTACCAGCGAGCCTGACGTCGGCTGAGCTCCCTAGCTGGGGCGAAGAGCCACTGAAGGGGTTTATGGTCTCCCATGAGCTTAAATGATGTGAAAATCAGATAATGTCTCCAGGTGACCGAGGTGCAGTGATGGATGGCACAAAGCTCCCGTTCCCCAGCGTGATAGTTCTGCTCAGCGCTGGAGAACTGCCGGCTTTCAAAGGCCAAGGGCTGTAAGCCTCGTCCCTGCATCTGGAATTCGGCGTTCAGTTCTGAATGCGTAATCGACTGTTCCCCGTTCCCCCCCGTTGCGGAGCGCTCGTGTAACAAAGACGACACGTCACGATCCCCGTTCATGCATCGCCTGAGAGCGTGCTCATAACGATGGTGATGATCCGCGATCCGCGTTCTCGTTTCGCTTTGGATCGTAAACCGTCATCGGAAATCCCGAACGCACTGCACCGTTTCTTCGCGTTCCAGTAATCGATGACATCAGAAATGTCAATGACATCAGATGTCAGCAGAAATGTCACTGGCGCGCCATGGCGCATGGACACAGTATCGTGAGCTCTTGACTTCCCATTTAGTCTTACGTGCGTCTCCGAAGTTTGAAAGCACGGAGCCGAAAACCACACTGCAAACTCTGATTAGATCAGCCTAAATAATTTGATTGTATTGTGTTGCTAGTATAAAATAGTTTCTGATATTTTCGCGTACCGTATATTTTCCGCAGGTGGTTGGTCATTGCGTGGTCGCCGCAAGCAAGATGCGTTTGGTGTTTACGTAACCCACACACCCACGCACTTTGTCGCTTGCCCAAAACTATGATTTACCCCATAATTTTCGAACGAAATTTTGAGAGTAGATCCCGCCTGCGCACCTATTTTCCTTTCGTAATTCACTTACAGTGTTCGCAATTTGAAGTCCATGAGCACGTTTGAAAATGGTCCATGGCCGTTGGTCACCCACGGAATGAGCGGACACCATTCCCGCCAGGTGCGCTCACAACCTTTTAGCATGATCGGAAAGGTGCATCTACCTGCGCACCTTGATTCATTGTGATATCCTGAAGGGCAGGTGAGTTGGTATAGGGACGCTCGACATTTGATGTGGGGCTAGGAGCTCCCACGTTACGTGATGATTAAGTGATTTTTAAGTACTTGTTTTGTGTGCGTTATCTGCCTTTAGGCTAGCTAGTTGGAAAAATGTGCTTTCAAATTGAATTCTTCGATAGAATTTTACAAGTGTGTGTGCCTGTTTGCATGTTTTTACTGGATCGTGAAAAACTGGGCCTTTTCAGCTTCTAAAAAGGCCCAGTCTAAGTTCCAAGTGTCGCAACTCAAAATTGCATAACAACCGCCCCATGGCTCTTGGCGAGGAGGCGGGATATAAATATCCGACGCACCGATCCCAGTTACCACCCCAATTGCTTTTGGGCTCTGGTGGTGTGGAAACACTGGGAATCTAAGGTATGTCTCCATGCTTTCCGTAGCATGTCTTTTGCAGTCATTGCTACTACAGTTAGTAGCAGTGCAACTTGTAGCGCGATTTGCACTTGCATAAATAGCGAGTATCGTGATATAGGTGCTTGTAGTTTTTAAGGTCCGACGATGCGAACTTTGTTTTAGATAGACAGTTCGCTCAAATGAGGCTGGGAGTGCGTTAGCCTTCGGCACGCCCTGAGGTGAAACCCAACCCAGCCAATTTAAGGTACGCTCTTGTCCTTGTTTGAGCTTTTTATTGCATCGCACTTGGTTTAGTCTTTCTTTTAATTAAGAGAGTCGGGTGTGTGTCGGGATAGTGACGGCAGGGAGCTTTTCACTTGTTCAACGACTCGATGAGGGATGGCCTTGCATAGTCAACACAGGTATATGCCTCGTGACAAGTTGCTCGAATAGTATGCAATTATGATTTTGCTAGACTAGTTTGCACTTAAATAAACTTGCTTTCAATTGTCCTGTCGGCACAATTTGCTGGTTAGTATTTCTTGCACAGTCACACGATTTTAGATTTTAATAAGAATCGTGTAAGGCATCAAACTGCATCTGTCCTTCACAAAAAAACCTGAATGCCTAGGACAGCAACATCGCTCCTTGCCTTCACTGTAGGTAGAACCTAGAGTTCCTCAGTCTAAATATGCGATTCAGTGGGGAGGACACTGTTATCGTGCAATCCTTTGTGCCTGAACCAGCTCGCGGGAACCATTGCGATTGAACTGCTGTGCCTAGGACAGCAACATCGCTCCTTGCCTTCACTGTAGGTAGAACCTAGAGTTCCTCAGTCTAAATATGCGATTCAGTGGGGAGGACACTGTTATTGTGCAATCCTTTGTGCCTGAACAGCTCGCGGTGGAACCATTGCGATTGAACTGCTGGGTAATAGTTAGGCGAACTGGGCCGGATTCCCTTTAGGTAATCCTTCCCCACTTAGAGTGGTGGTTTATTTTTTATTTTCTTTATTTTCTTTTTATCAAACTGTTTTGTTTTAATGTATAGACTTATTTTAGCTATTGACTTTTAGTATTCTATAACGAATATCAACTGTAAGCTCGGTTTTCACATAAGCTGTTTGCATATTTTATTTGGTCGGTGCAAATCCTGCAACCCTATGAGAAATATTTCATTTAGCATAGGTATCAAAATATTACACCTCCTTTGTGGCGTTGCAAAAACGAACTCCCTTGGCCACACATTGGTGATTGCGCCATTGAAGGAACCATTGTGGTCACGCTTTCTACTCTTGTAGAAGAAGGCGCCTGCACCCTTGGTCTGCGGGTTTGTTTGGAGCGCCCTTGATCCGCGAGCAACAAGGTATTGGCCTTGTTGTGATGTATGGCATCTTGGGTTTGAGTAGGTCTGACACTCTTGTGTCTGTGACCCCTTGTCTCCCGTGGCGCCACAAAGAGGTGTAATATTTTGATGCAAAAATAATTTTCCACATATGTGCTCCCGTGTTTTAGATCTTTTAGGATATGTGTGATTACTATAAAAGTATGGTATGGTACTGCGCACTTTCTGGTCTTACATAAGATCAAGATAAGCATGTTATTTTTCACTATGTTCTTTGAGGTTTTGGAACCAAGCCATTCTCACACAGCATGGGGTGTTGGGTATGGTAAGGCAGAAACTTCAAAGGAGCGGGACTGTGAAGAACGAACGTGCATTAAGGTAATTGTATTCGCTCTCATAACCTCACAACCCACACTCCGGACCACTCACTAAAAATTCATTACTCACTCTATTACGCATTCACTCAACTCAACTCAGCTCAGCTCATCTTAGCTCAGCACTTAGCGCCAAACTCAACGCCAAAGTTGAGCTTAGCTTTTGAGCTCATATCAGCTAAGCGTGTCAGTTTCGCTCACGTCAGCGTGTCAGCTAAGCTCAACTCAGCTCAACTCAACTCAACTCAACTCAACTCACCTCAACTCTATGAGTGAAAACAACTCAGCTCAGCTTATCTTAGCTCAGCACTTAGCGCCAAACTCAACGCCTGAGTTGAGCTTAGCTTTTGAGCTCATATCAGCTAAGCGTGCCAGTTTCGCTCACGTCAGCGTGTCAGCTAAGCTCAACTCAGCTCAACTCAACTCAACTCAACTCACCTCAACTCTATGAGTGAAAACAACTCAGCTCAGCTTATCTTAGCTCAGCACTTAGCGCCAAACTCAACGCCTGAGTTGAGCTTAGCTTTTGAGCTCATATCAGCTAAGCGTGTCAGTTTCGCTCACGTCAGCGTGTCAGCTAAGCTCAACTCAGCTCAACTCAACTCAACTCAACTCAACTCACCTCAACTCTATGAGTGAAAACAACTCAGCTCAGCTTATCTTAGCTCAGCACTTAGCGCCAAACTCAACGCCTGAGTTGAGCTTAGCTTTTGAGCTTAGCTTAGCTTAGCTTTTGAAAAAAAAAACACACATATCCTATCACAGGCATAACAGTGGTATAGAGATACACATATATCCTACCACAGGCATAGCACACGCACAGAGAGGTACACGCGTATCCTAGCATAGGAATAACACAACAGGCACACACATATACACACATATTCCAGTCTATGCAGTATTATCCCGTACCTGTAACTGTGTGTCAGCTCAACTCGGTTTGTCAGCTCCGCTTAGTTTAGCTTGTTAGCTTATATCAGCTCAGCGTGTCAGCTTTGCTCCTGTCAGCGTGTCAACTAAGCTCAACTTAGCTCAACTTAGCTCAACTTAGCTCAACTCGACTAAGCTCAGCTCAACTCGACTCAGCTTTGCCCAACTTTGCTGTTTGCTTTGCTTTGCTTCTCAGTTGAGCTCAGCATGTCAGCTTATGTGTGTTGAGCTTTACCACGATTCGTTCCTCAGGATGGCCACTCAAAACATGGACGTGCGCTACTCGGAGACCAACAAGCAAGCATCACCTTCCCAAAAAGAAAAAATGCGGATAATAAGACAAAAAAAAAATCAGCACGAGCAATAGAAGAAAAGGGAAAGAAAACTCTAGAAGCCAGATGGCCAGTGGCCCAAGCTTGAAAGACTAGGCCGTCGAGTATGAAATAAATGAGAACTCGTGCACGAAGTCACAAGCTGTGGTAAGTACTTATTTACCCTTTGTTGTTTTTTGCGCATGAGTTCTTTTCAACTGCTACTCACTGTGGCACTATCGCATGTGCAGACAGAGGTGCCAAACACCTTCAGCAAGGAGTATTCAAGAATGTTTACCCAAGTTAAAAGATGGAATACGACACAATCGCGTGTGAAGCTTGCGCAACCAACCAAGTGGCTTGCAACTTTGACAAAAATACCCCAACACCAAAACGCTATAGGAGTGGGAAGTATAGATGAGAAAGAAGAAGAGTATAATAGCCAGTGATACCATCTTAGTGGAGACCGTATGAACATATGCAAATGAAGTAGCTTGTGTACTCAAAGGTGTATCTATTTATGTGGATTTGTTGATTTTTTTCTTTTTGAATTTGCCTCCTGCTTTCTAGCCTTGTGAAAGTCTACCTTTTTTTAATGTGCGGTTCATGGTACTTGCCTTGAATGCTTGAATCGACCCTTGGACTTATCATGAGTGTCCCCCCATCGATTCAGGATCGTTCCAGTACTTGGAGCGTTCCAGGATCGTTCCCGTACCTGGAGCGTTCCAGGATCGTTCCCGTACCTGGAGCGTTCCAGGATCGTTCCCGTACCCGGGGCGTTCCAGGATCGATCCCGTAAGAAACTTCCCTCCCGGGATCGATCCCGTTCCGGATCACGAAAAGAACGATCCCGGATCGCCTCGCCATTTTCCAGATGTGATCCTGCATGAGTACACCCCCTAGTGCTACTCCACTGGCATCTGTCTGCACAAAAAAGGGTCTGGAGCCGTCTGCTGCACCCTTTTGATCGGGTAGGGCCAAGGCTGGGGAGGAGATCAAGGCAGTTTTTAGCTGTTTAAATGCTGCCTTTTCATTCTCGCCCCAGGTCCAGTCCACGCCGGATTTGGTGAGGCGGGTCAACGGGTACGCGATATCTGCGAAGTTCTGGATGTACCTCCGGTAGAAGCCACACATGCCCAGAAACTATCGCACGTGTGTGACAGTTTCTAGGTCTGGCCAATCGCGTACCGACGCAACCTTATCCTGCTGTGGACGACATCCATCCCGATCCACCACATGCCCTAGGAACCGGACTGATCGCTTGCACAATTTGACTTTCGACTTTTTGAGGTAGACTGAATTCTTTCGGCATGCCTCCAGGACCTGGCGGAGGTGGTCGAGGTGTACCTCATGGGCGCTCTTACCCGGAACCTCAGCCGAGAAAATCATGATGTCATCTACAAATGCTCTGCAAAAGGGTAGGTGCCCGAGGTACTGTTGCATCATCCTTTGCCAGGTACTTGGGGAGTTTGACAATCCCATAGGCATGACCAACCACTCGTACGCTCCAAAGTGCGTAGTCATTGCGGTTTTCTCCACGTCCTCTGCTTTCATAGGGACCTGCCAAAATCCCCAAAGGGCATCCATCGTAGAGAAGACGGTAGCCCCTTGTAGATCATCTAGGAGACTCTGGACATCCGGGAGGGGGTACTTGTCCTTGACTGTGATCTCATTGATCTGTCTGTAGTCAATGACTAGACGCAACTCCTTGGGATTACTCGGCTTGGGGACCATCAGCACAGGGCAGCCCCACGGAGAGGCCGAGGGTCGTATGTACCCTTTGGCTAAGAGCTCATCTAGCTGTTGCCGGAGTTGCCGCAACTCCTCCTGCGACAGCTTGTACCCTCGCCGGTGCAAGGCGTTCCCATTCCAATCTGGCCTGAGCCGGACGCCGGACTTGAATTCCCTTGACTGGACTGATTCCGGCAGCTCTGTGCAAATGACATCTGCGAACTCCTTTTCCAGGTCCCTAAGCTGCTGCCAGATTTCCGGCGACACCGTCTCGTCTATCTCGTCCTCCGGTGGTTCCGGGGAGGCCTGAGCAGTCTGTGGGGCTGGCGGCGAGGTAGTACCTGGCGGGGCTGTGGTCTGCGGAGCTGGCGGCGGGGTAGTGTCTGGCGGCACGACTGGTGCCGAGGCTCGCGACTTCTGACTCTGAGGACTCGGGACAGTGGGGACTTTTGGTCCCGGCGGCTGCTCAGTGGAGGGGCCACTTTCAGCACCAGGCTGACCGACTGCTGCGACCTGGTCACGCCAACGCACTCGCTTACGCCGTGCTCGGGGTCGTCGCTCCGCGACCAGACCCCGGCCCTGCTGGAGCGCCGCGGCTGCCTGCGCGTGCCAGGTGGGTGGCTTCCCGGCCGCGTGATCCTCTATCGCCTGCCTACGCACCGCTGGCGGAAGCAACGCAAATGCTCCGTTCGCCTCCTGTTTGCTAGCGAAAAAGCTGAGAGGGGCAGGGTGATCCCCGGCCTCGTCGACCGTGCTCGCAAATCCCTGTGGCCTAATATCCTCGACCACCGCCCCTACTCTCTGCAAATGACACGCTCCTTCCACGTCACTGTAGCCGGACTCAGAACTGTCCGAGACCAACCCTCCCGGCCCCTCAGACTCCTCAGCTCCGTCCGGCACCGTTGCGCTGGGACGCACGCTGACTTCACCATCCTCGGACCCGGAGGAGGGTTCTGACGCTAGGCCTGCTACAACATCGTTGGGGGAATCTTCGTCGGAGTCTCCCCCCCCTTGTTGCAGGCCAACGCGCCAAAAGTCCCATCGGGGCCGAGGTAGACGACGAAAGCCTGCTCCTCTCTGTTTCGGAGGGTCCGCAGGTCCCGGCGAGCCCGACGTTGGCTCAAAAGGACTCCCTGTACCAGTGCCATTGCCGTGTCCTTGGACCGACTGGGGTCCGGTGACCCCGGCGAACAGCCGGTGATGACGACCTCTTCCCTGCCCTTGGTGAACCGGACCGAACCCCAGTTCTTATAATCCAGCGTAACCGGGGAAAGGTTCGCCAGCCAAGGACCCCCCCGGATGACATCCACCTTGAGGTCGAGTGGCATTACCCGAAGCTCAACCTGCTGGCCGTAAGACCCCTTCGACGTCTCAGCAAGGAGCTTGGGCCTGATGCAGGAATTAGCATCATATGTGGTGCCGTCAGCCACTCGAACCCGCATGGCTTGCTCGTGGCGCACCGGCTTGACGCCGGAGAGCCTCTGCAGTGTACTCTTTGCGATGATATTGGTGGATGCTCCCGAATCCACTAACACCTTGACTCTGACGCCCGCAATCCAGGCCCAAAACAGCAACAACGTCGGTGTGCGACTGTGCCTGTCGAAACTCCTCGGGCGCGCTCCCATCGAGGACACCGCTGCAAGGGACTCACACCAGCTCGGACTGATATCGCCGTCCTGCATTATGCAGTCCAGGCGGGTGACTGACGTTTCTGCGTCGGAGTCACAGTCCGGGAGGCAGTAAGTACACGCGTCCGCTAGCAGGCCGATGGCGACTGCTTTCTGAACTGCGCTGCGCTCTGGGAAGTCTGGGGGGACACCGCGACTTGGACTGACGCTGCAGCCAGTTTAGCCGCTATGTGCTTTCTGACTTGCTCGTCCCGGTGCATCAGCTCATTGTCTTGCTGAAGTTCCCTATTCTCCCTTTCCAACTCCTCCTTTACGAAGGCGTGGAAGTCCGCACGGCATTCTGTTGAGGTAGAAGCCGGGTCCCTACCCTCCAACTCGTACCTGCGCTGCAATCGAGAGGTTCGAAGCGCCTTGTCTTCAGGAGTCAGCCATGGTCTGCGTTTCGGGCCCAAAGCCTGGCGAGCCCTGCCTCGGGTCAACCACGGCCGACTGGGCTTTGAAGTTCTCTCTGGTGGTGAGAGTTCTTCTCCTTCGGCAGGCTTGGGTTTGGCAACGCGAACAAACCGTCCGAACTCCTGATCCCAGATGGCTTTGCGTCGGCGATTGAACTCGCGCACCCTGACGAGCCGCTTCAAGCGCTTATCTAACTCTTCTCGATTCAACTGGGGCTTACTAGTCGTGGGTCCAAGCTTCTGGCTCATCCGCCTTTGCCATGCCCTCCAAAGCGCAAGGGACTTGACCGGCCGGACCTCCGACTCTTCCAGCTTTAGATACCTTTCTAGCGCCCTGATGGCGGAACGCAGGCGAGCACTTGGCTGCTGGTCCTGAAAGGCTTTCCTAACTCTGGGGGGTAAACGCTGAGCTCTGAACTTCCAGTGCCCGCGAACTCTCGCAACATCCGACCCCTGGTTCTCCAGGTGCTGGTGGTAGACTGCCCGTGGCTCAACTGTGTGGCTCGACCGGTTTTTACCCCGGGTGTCCGCACCGGTGATCCAACAGAGCAGCTCCCACGGCTCCTCGGGACGCGGAACTGAGGCGGTCGCTGGGGTTCTGGCGGACTTCCAGAAGTTTGTCTGCTCTCTTTGGACGCGCTGCTCGACCTGTTCCCGCTCAGGAGGCTCTGGGCTTTCCGTGCGGGTGGCGGCTAGCATGTCTAAACCTTCCTGCTCATACCTCTCGACTCGACTCTGGCTCTTGAGGTGGCGCCTGGCGCTGCCACTAAGGTGTTTCCCACACCTTCTCCACCTATCATGCAGCACCTGCATCGCCGTGGACGCCGGCGCGGGGCCCTTTTGTCGCCCTGACCCCGCAGTGACGGGGCCCGCGCCCTTTACTGCGGGGAGGACGCCCCGGGCTGGGGAGCGTCCTCCTGGACAAAATCCAAACCGATGGCAGCCAAAGCTTCCTCCACCGACTCGTCCCCTATTAACGCCAGGGTGTCCTCCAGGAGGCACTTGGCCCACTCCTTCGGGCGCTGGCTCGCCTGCGGACAGTCGCGGGCATAATGGTCCATGCTCTTGCACAGACGGCAGCCCTCGTACTCTGGGGAGCCGAGTCGTTGCCCTGTGGGTGTCGGAGCGCCGGCGGATGTCGCCATGGCTAGCAGCTCCTCCGTGACATCTACGTGGGCCAGCAGCTGGACCGAGCGGCTCGTCTTATCCTGGCTCTGCCGCAACTCCCGCTCGGCCTCTATGGCCCAAGTCAGGAGTTCGTGGCGGCCTTTACTGGCCGTCCGGCTCAGAGTCAGGACCGAAGCGCCTTTCCTCTCGGCTATAAGGAAGACCTTCCTCCTTATCTCCGGTATCAATCCCGTAAGGAATATCTCCAGCAGCTCCTCTTCCGGCACCGGAGAGGTGAGCTCGTGGGCAGCCAGCATGCTCACGATGTCGTGAGCAAGGTGCACCCCGTCCCGGAACTCGCGGACCGTGCGAGTCTGTCTGTCCTGACTTTGACGCACGCGACGCAGGAACGGACCGATCGACGCCATTTCCCCCTTGTCGGGCATCACCAGTTGCGCCAAGGGAACCACTATGACGTCCAAGGTGAGGTTCTTACCTTCCCGAGCCTCCGTCAACACCGAGGAAAGCTCGCGGTACTCGGAGCTGAGTTTGCCGAAGCAGTGTCTGGCCACTTCTGACAGCAGGGAGTGGTCCGACAACACCTTCTCCTCACCCCCGCTCTCTAGTGGTCCCAGACGCGCCATCTCCATGGCGTAGCGCACCGGCTCCAGTTCCCGAACCTCCCTGACTTGCCGAACAAATCGGAGGAGCCGACCAAAGACGTGGGACGACCCCTCCACCTCTGTGTGGTATTTGTCCACTGCCTTCTCCATGGCTCTGGTGGCCTCCTTGAGCGTGCTGCTCGTCCTTACGACTGTAATGGCTCCGGGGCTCCCTGTAACGAGAGGAAGACGAGAAGGTGAACTGGCTGTCGCCATCCCCGTCTTCGCCATCGCCGCCAGGGTCCTCGTCCGGACTCCCCGGGCCTCCCGGCCCTCCAGGGTCACCGCCCCCCGAGCCACCAGGACCACCATGACTACCGGCACCGGGCATCTCCGAAAGCTCGTTTGGCTCCGAGTGCTCCAGTTGAGGGACCATCCCCCCCCCGTCTCCCGGTGTGTCTGCCGCCTTAGGAATCGGAGGTGGCATCACAGCCGGAAAGTGGTCGAAAGCACCGGGCCACACGTCCGCGGCGCAAAACCCACACACCGGCAGGTACACCTTTTTCATGAACGCCACCACACTTCTCTTAGCGCTCGCCTGACCCGCCCACATACGCACCGGGCTCTCCTCGTGCCCGCACCCACAGCGAGCGCAGCTCTCTGCGACGGACGCCAAGGCCGTCGTGAGACTGTGAACCACCTGGGCCCCGAGGACCCTGTCCTCGTCCGAGAACTTTGTCTTCAGGCACTGCCTGATCTGGTTGGAAGGGTGTAAGCACCCGGCGACCTGACCAAGGGTGCGATACCTACGAGCAGCGTCGTAAAACAGGCGCTGGGCATCGATCCCCGAGGTGGCATACCCGACCACGTGCTTCCGGAGGGCGTCGCAGACCTGTATAGGAAGGGAAATAAAGTCCCATGAGTGCGGTGGAGACGCTGTCACGTCCGCGCGCGACTCCTCCGGAGGGCTTTGAACGTCCCGGTTCTCGACGTCACAGGTGACGACGGAAGTCGGCTCTACCAGCTCATGTCCCTCTCGGGAGATGGGCGTCTCCTG
>LGRX02009286.1:0-25912 GCA_001247695.2 Cymbomonas tetramitiformis | reverse complement strand
CCGGAAGTGGCCAGGTGCTCAGGCAGGTTGACTCGAGTCGCCTGGGATGCCCTCAGCCAGGTACGGCCGATCAGGGGTATGCATTCCGGAGGCTCACCAGCGATATACGGCGACGAGACCATGGAGGGTGGTAAGCTCAAAGTGCCGAAGAAGATCGACACGAGTGTGATTGACAAGAGCTTCTTCCGGGAAGCCAGAGAAGAGGGCGTGGTCTGCTATGAGCCGTGTGGGGGCCTGTGTGCTGGACTAGAGATGCTCTTGCGTTGCGGAGTTAAGGTTAACAAGTACCTCTACCAGGACATCTCGAAGTCCAGCCAGACGGTAGCCAGGGCCAGGTGCATGGCGCTCAGCCGCCGTCATCCTGACTTGTTCCGTGCCGAGGCAGCCCACTTGGAGCAACTGCCCAGCAACATCGAAGACACCAGCCTCATTGACCTTGTACATGCAGGGGCATTGAGTGGAGAACAGTGGGTCATGGTGTGTGGATATCCATGCCAGGACCTGTCACCAGCTGGTAAGCTGGCTGGTCTGGAGGGCAGGCACAGCAGACTGTTCTACCAGGCGGTGCGAGTCCTCTCCACGCTGCAACAGCTGCAGCCTCAGAGACCGCCAGCATATGTGCTGGAAAACGTTTCTCCGCTGTCACACAGGGAGAACTCGAAGATCAGGAAGGAGGTGTTTCCCATCATCAACAGCGTGGTGGGCCAGCCGGTGTCCTTTGACGCGGCGCGCGCGGGATCATACGCGCATCGTCTACGAGCTTTTTGGAGCAATCTGTTCCAGAATCAGCAGTTCAATCTGGTGATGGAGCGGGTGGACAGACCACCAGACAGATACGTGCGCGATATTCTGCAGCGAGGCTGGAAGCCGCGCAGGGTCGTCACAGGAGACAGGAAGCCTCACTACACCGCCAACGTTGTAGGGGAGCCTATGAGAGTATTGCCAACCATCTTGGCGACACAAAACTCTCGTGCTTTTCGCGCGCCTCGCGCAGGCACAGTGGTGAGGAAGGGAGACGATGATGAAGTGGGGGAGACCAGAGAGGTTAACCTGGACGAGAAGGCAGTGGCCATGGGGTACAGCGCAGGTGAGCTGCGCGCGGCGCATGGCATGAAAGACGAAGAATTGGCAGGAGTGCTTGGCCTTGCTATGGACCGAAGAGCAATGGAGCTATTGTATGCGATTGCCGAGGTCAGCACGACCAAACTGCCGAAGAGTGAGGAGAGTGAGGAGGAGGAACATGGCACGCTAGTTGCCATCCCCATCGCGAAAGCCACCAAGGTGGCTGCCACCTCCGAGGGCACGGCTGAGCCGGTGCGAGCCCAACTAGCAGAGTGGATCACCAGTTCCAGCGGCTACACCCAGCAAGGCGCGCGACGCCTCAGCCATCAGGACTGGGAAGAACGGCTGCAGCGCATGTGCAGCCAAGGACAGAAAGGTACACAGGGGCTAGGCACCGCCGACGCTGTTCCACGCCGCAGGCAGTGGAAGATGGCCTCCATGAAGCTCGCGGGCTACGAGGCACGTCACCGGCAGGCCTTTTCAAGACCTGGTGGTAAGCCAGCAGAGACGAGCTCAGCCCCAGAATGGGCACCAGTGACAAAGGAGAAAGAGATGAGGCTGCCTAAGCTGCCCGACACTACGAGAATGGTTGCCATGCTGGCCAGCGTAACCAACCAGGAGTCATTCCGAGAAAGATACCCCGATATACACGAGGACGAGCTATGCCTCGCGTGGATCAAGTCAGGAGGAAGAGTGGAGGTGCCCAAGGAGGAATATCACAGGGTAAGGAAGAGGGCAGCGCGTCACCGTTGGGACGAGCTCATGGGCGAGGTATACATGGTCACTGTCAGTGGTAAGGAGCTGCTGGTGCCCAAGCCCTGTGACAGGATTCAGTTGGTGCGTGAGTACCATGAGAGGACTGGCCATTGGGGCATCAGGCGGACATTGAACCTGTTGTGGCAACGCCATTACTGGGCAGGCATGAAACAGGATGTGCAAGCAGTGGTCACTCAGTGCCAGACTTGCCAGAGGGTGAAGACGCACTATGCACGGGAGGAGGCGAATCTCACGCCGCTGGAGATCAAGTCCTTCATGTATCGCTGGTCCCTGGATTTAGCGTGGCCCACGAAACGCATCACGAAGGCTGGGAACTAACGCGTCTTGGTCATGATTGAGCACTACACGCGATTCGTCGTGTGCGTTCCAATCCCCGACAAGGAGGCCGCCACCATCGCCAACGCATTTCGCTATCATGTCCTATCCGTGTTTGGGGCGCCTGCAGAATGTTTGGTGGATGGGGGCACAGAGTTTGAAGGTGAGTTCTCTGCTCTATGCGAGCAGTGTCTCATTGACCGGAGAGTGACTTCACCGAGTTCCCCAGAGAGCAATGGCTTAACTGAACGGGTGGTACGCACCCTCAAGTTTTGCTTCAAGAAGATGGCCCTCGACAAGGGCCGGGACTTCGAGTGGGATGAGATGCTCTGGTCACTCGTACTCAGCTACAACGCAGCTAGGCAGCAGTCCACTGGAGTGGCGCCATTCACCTTGCTGTTCGCTCAGGAAGCCACGGTGCCGCCGGATCTTCGTGCTCGACCCGAGTTGGACTTTGGGAAGCAGGAGGAGAAGACACTGGCTGATGATCTGTTGCAGCGAGCCGCCATCGTGAAGAGGCTCATGGTACATGCAGGGTGCAACCTGGAGATCGCTCAGCACCGCGACACTTTACGGTACGAGCACAGGAGGAGTGGCAGTTACGAGCCGAAGCCGCACCAGTTCAAGGCAGGCGATTTCGTATATATACGACAACAACCGCGCTCTGGCATGGAGGTGGCCACCAAGTCAGCCATCCTGAAGATAGTCAAGGTGCAAAGAGATGGAGTGGTAGTGTTGGAGGACAGCACGAAGCTGCGGGAGAAGAGCACAGTGCAAAATATTGCGCCATGTCACTTACAAGTGAAAGACCGGTACGACTGCAGTGCAGCCATTCCCAGCAAGCATCTCGCGTGTGAGGTGTGTATGCGGACAGATGGGGAGGCAGCCATGTTGCTGTGTGACACCTGTAACCGTGGTTATCACACGTGGTGTCTGAATCCAGCGCTGGATGGAGTACCTGAAGGGGATTGGCAATGTCCCAAGTGCTTAGGTGGGACCGTGGTGGCAGCTGCCGCCGAGGTGAGCGCGTCAATCGTTGACAAGATGGCGGCCATGGAGCTGCAGCTGAGAGAGAAGCTGGGATCAGATGTGGTGTTGTTGCCTGCAGACGTGGGTCCGCATCGTGCAGTGAGGCCAGGACGTGAAGACCCATGGCAGGCGCTGACCTCGCGGCAGATGCTCAGAAAAGAAGGGAGCATGGGGGATCTTCCTGACAGAGTGGCCTGGGGAAACCAGGAGGAGCTCAGCAGAGTGATCACAGAAGTGATGCCAGGATTCTGGCATGAGGGCCATCGTACCATCTTGAGCAGGAAGTGTGCAGAGCAGCACACTCGCGCGAGAAGTCTCCGCAAGACGTCCACGGTGCAGGCCATGAGCCCCGAGGAAGTGCAGAAGAGAGGAGATGTCACACAACTGAGCAGAGCTCAGGTGAAGATTGCCAGTCAACTGGATTGGGGCTTAGAGTTGGTGATGACAGTTCCTCAGGAGGTCAGACGTTTGGCGCACGAGGTGACTTGGGAGAAGATCACACAGGTATGGGATCCTTGGGCTGGCACAGGTGTCATTGGCAAGGTTATGTCACTGGAGTGGCCTCATCTGAAGGTTATGAATAATGATTGGAATCCGCAGTTGAAGTGGCACGAAGCCCTTAATGCTTTACAACCGGGCAATTATCGAGCCTGGAAGGAGAAGTATGGGGTGTGTGACGCAGTGGTAACTTCACCCTGGTTCGCAGTGCTGGATATTGCGTTGCCGTTGGCAGTACTGGCCAGCCGAGTGGTGGCTTGTATTCATGTGCCATCGCACTACATGACAGATATGACAGAAAGCAGGGCACAATACTTTCGTAAGCTGTGTCACGCTGGACGTTTACATGTGATTGGGCATTTGGAGCATGGACCTATTGGCAGAAGATGCATGTGGGTCATGGTGTTTCGCAACCCTTTGACAAGAGCCAGGATGTTGCGAGGAGGAGAAGCTTCTGGAGTGGGTATGTTTACCTTCAGCATGGGCAAGTTCGCAATGGATGGCGTTACGACAGAAGATGCTGAGCAAGCTCTTGTCTAATGTCTGTGCTACCAGTGGCAGCTACAGATGGGGGATGTTGAGAAAAAGAGCTTGCACAAGTGGTGAGAAGAGATAAAGAGATATCAAAAATTTTGAGATTTTGTATAGTTACAGTAGCAAGATAACTGTGCAGTCATATAAGGAAACATATGCAAAGTCGAGCTAGTGTTGTATAGGCGCTGACAATAAGTAAGACTGTCTAGTAGTAGGGCTAGAGGGTTGTGCTTTGTGTGGACGCTTCGTGCATAAGTTCGCGACAGCTGTCACAAACCACGGCTTATCGTGTACCTCAGCCGGGTTGTGACACTTGCTGTAGCAGTCTCTGTGACGAACGTATGACACGCGCAGTACGATACGCGCGAGGAGTTATGACAGTGACGAGATACGGAAATACGGATGGGTGTTACACTTGTTTGGAGATAGCGAGAATAAGAGGGGCGGCGAAGCAGGGTGAGCCAGACGCTCATTTTTGTTTTGCCTTCGTAACAGTGATTCCGAGAATAGCCAGGACTCGCTTAAGACCGCGAAAACAGCAGTGTTATGAGATAATTAGTAAGATACAGTATTCTTCTGCTTGTAAAGATATACATTTGTGGACTTGTCCTTGTGCGACTGCGTCAGAACTGTAATCAACAGTCTTTTTCTGTTGAGAAAAAGAGCTTGCACAAGTGGTGAGAAGAGATAAAGAGATATCAAAAATTTTGAGATTTTGTATAGTTACAGTAGCAAGATAACTGTGCAGTCATATAAGGAAACATATGCAAAGTCGAGCTAGTGTTGTATAGGCACTGACAATAAGTAAGACTGTCTAGTAGTAGGGCTAGAGGGTTGTGCTTTGTGTGGACGCTTCGTGCATAAGTTCGCGACAACAGTCCGTCGCGTCTAGCGTGACACGAGTCGGAGTGTCACGAGAGAGTCACTCTGAGTCGTGAGAGTCACTCTGAGTCGTGAATGTCACTCTAGGATATAAAAAGACGAAAGAGATAGAATAGATAAAGAATAGATAAATTATATAAACGTAGCCACGCTAGTCTATAAATTCCCTTGACCACTACTGTTTATACAGGAGTACTGACTAAGAATCCACGGCGACTGTAGAATCGGTTCGGGAAATCTGACGACATGTAAAAATGTATATCTTTATTCCCTCGGGAATTAATTCGAAATAAAATAACACTTTTGCCAAGTGTAATCCATGTGGCATGTAATATCGAATTTGGCGAACGATGTGCCCTGCCAACCAAATCTAAATGTCGCCGTTTCGAGAACTGCTAAGGAATGATTCCACGAAGATTTCAAGTCGTCGTGAAGCAAGATTCCATTATGCGTGATGCAAGTCGCCACGTGAATCGAAAGCAGAGGGGCGCGGGCGACTCTGTCACGTGTGACCCATGCGGTAGTCGCCAGCTTGTCGCAGGAAATTATGGATGTGTAACGTCGGGCGGTAATCACTTATGGTCGTCACCCACCCTGCACTGGCAGAATAACTTCATGGCTGAATATGTGATTGGTAAGATCTCGTCGGTCTCCCGTGCACTCCTGGAGACGGCCGGTATGGACCTCACCTACTGGCCTCTTGCAGACAGTCATGCCTGCCTGCTATGAGATATCCTGCCTCATGGGCGGGACGCCGTGGTGCCATTCTATCACCTTATGGGCTATCACTTTACCTACTCCCGTATCGAGATATTCGGCACCCTGTGCACTGTGGCCATGGATGCTCAGCAGATGCGGGCCCGCCATCCGGGGGTCTCCAAGAAGCGGACCCCCCGGGCCTGGCAGGGGCGGTTTGTGGGCATCAGCCTCAGGTCCTCGGCCTACAAGGTACTAGACCTGGAGAGGAACAAGGTTGTTTCCGAGGGCCGGCCAGACTTCATCAGAAACTACTCAGAGTTCGGGCAGGTGATGTCATCGTTCCCTGCCCCCGCTCCCGACGAGCAGCACTCCGCACCCGTGCCCAGTGACAGGCCGGAGCCGTGGAAGGACTACACCACTGACATGGTGGTGACAGTCCATTCCGTGGCTGCCTATTATGACACCCGGGACGGTGAGACCTATGCCACCGTGCAGTTGCTTGACACTGGTTCAGCAGACACTTTCTGGACCACCGCCCAGCAGTATGTCATGGCTGACCCTGCGGGCACTGCTTGGTTTGACTTGGTCCACTGGCTGGACCGCCGCAGGGTCATTGACTGTGTCAATCAACACTACCCGCTCTGGACTCTGGCTAAGGCTCAGGAGGCCCGCGGTGATCCGCTGTATCCGGCACTCATTGTGTCCACGGACATGAGGCGGTCCAGGTCCTATGGGGTGCTCTTCCGGCCTATGGCCTACGGTGATGTGACTGCCCCACGTGCCTATGCCATGGACCTCCGTGCCAGTCTGGTGGTGTTCCCTGATACCCACAGTGCTTGCCACCTTCCCTTCTCCGACCACCCGGAGCAGGACCAGTGGCTCCTTCCGCACTATGTGGTCCCACCAGAGGACACGGTCGGTACATTGCCAGCCAGCGGCACACTCAGCTTCTGTCATATCTCTGCTGACCTCGCCGAGCGCCTGTACCACACTGCAGCTCCTGATCTGCCACTGCCAGGTGGGTACCGCCAGGCACTGTCTATGCCTGATGGGGCTCAGTGGGAGGAGGCTATTACCGGTGGGGAGGTGCAGCCTCTGATTGACCAGGGTAAGATAGAACCGGTGGAGGTGCTACCCGACGGTGAGATCGCCACCAGCACCATCTTTGTGCTGAATAAGCCCTGGAAGCCACGGGATGGTCTACCGCCCGTCCAAATTCATAAGGCTCGGATGGCCGTGGCTGCCACATGGCACTGGGGCTACACCCAAGCTGAGACCGCGTGCACGGTAGCAGACCTGCCCACCTTCCGCCTTCTCTTCATCCTGTCTATTATCTTTGCTGGTATGGGGGTTATGGTCTATCACTTTGACGTCAGTCAGGCCTTTGTTCATGCCCGTCTGGAGGTTCCTATATATGTGCGGTTCCCCTCTGGGTATATGTATAAGGGCAGATATGGCTATGCCAAGCTGCTCTATGCTCTCTACGGGCTACGGACGGCTGGTGCTTCCTGGCAGAAGCTGGCCAACAAATTCATGAAGTCCTTCACCTATCAGGGAATGCACTTCACCCAGTCCACATATGACCCGTGCCTATACTATATTGTGACCTCTGTGTTCGTGGCCTTCGTGGCTGTCTACGTGGATGACTTCGGGCTGACATGTGATGATGCCTTCCACCAGGCTTTCTGGGCAGCTTTCCAGGCGGCATTCAAGAGCAAGAATCTTGGCCGTATGACAGCCGTCCTGCAGCTTGCGGTTGACTATGATCGGTGGGGCATTGCACTGTCCCAAACCAGGCAGATCAAGGAGCTCATGTCCAAATTCAAGCTTCCGGCCAAAACCTTTCACAATCCGATGGATGTGAACCTCGTTATCCAGAAGCCGGAGCACCCTGATCTCACCCTTGTCACCCCGTATCTCTCACTGCTTGGGTCCCTGCTGTGGATTGCACGGTGCACCAGGCCGGATGTGTATTACTCGGTCATATATCTGGCACAGTTCTCCTCATGCCCCTCGGCTCAGGCCTGGGAGGCACTTCAGAGAGTGGCTCAGTATCTATACTTCACACGGCACTACCGTATCCGTTATGCTTACCCCAGTGCACCGCTTTCTGTGCTCACAATACAGGTGTATTCGGATGCTGACCATGCTCGTGACAAACTGAACGGGTGCCTCTCCTACTCGGGAGGCATTGTATTCCTCAACGGCATGGTCCTTCATTGGGTATGTGCCCGCCAGACTGATGCTGAGATGTCCTCCACTGGATCTGAGTATGTGGCCGCCTCTGTGGTTGGGCAGCGGGCCATGTCTGCTATCCACATGATTGTGGAGATGTTCGGCTTTATCAGAATTACGCAGCAGGAGCCGGGTGTGTCTGCTCTGGCTCTGTCTACGGCCTTCCCTGCAGCTGACACTTCTTGGATGCAGAGGGCGACCACGTTCTTCGAGAATCATGCTATGGGTCATGGTCAGATGGGCCCCGCCTCCCCCCTACACTACCAGGAGGCTGAGCCTGTTCCTGACAGCAGCCTGTATGCCCTGCCTCACGCGGTGCCAGTACCATATGATGGCACGGGCTACGAGGACGGTCCGCGGGAGTACCACTCTCAGCGGTCTGGCATGTATGGTACCTCTGGACCCTTCATTCCCAGGCTGGAGCTCCCGGTGGCTGTCATGATTGACAACCAGGCGGCCTCCTCCATTCTGAGGAATGTCATGCTATCCACCAAGATTAAGCATGTGTTGATCCGTTTTCACTGCTTTCGGGGGTGGGTGTGTGCTGGGTACCTAGTGCCTGTTTACATCAACACTTTACTCAACCTGGCTGATATCTTCACCAAACCTCTTCCTGGGCTCAAGGACAAGGTGCGGGTGATCATCAGCATGATCGAGTCCTTCATGGACGTGATCCGCCCGCACCCCAGTGGTGCGGGTGACTCCTAGGTTCTCTGGTCCTCTGTCCGGCTGAGCTGCAGGCCTATGAGCCGGCAGCGGTCGGGCAAGGGGTCTTTCTGGTCTGACTGGATTGATGCCCTTTGACGTGGTGCCCTTCTGGACTGGACTTTGTGTTCGTGGACAGACTGGTACCTATGACCTGCCCTATGAGACCTTAGACACCGACAGCTCTACTCTGACCTTAAGCACATCTGACTGGATTCTGGCCTTTGACTACATCCTGTACCTCTTTGACATCTTCTATGACCTCGAGTACTGGTTGACCGTCGAGCTGAGCAGCATCAGATGAGAGTATCTATCGGGGAGCGAGATCTGGCGGAGACCAGTCACTATTTTCATATTCTTGTGGCAGTCCACCTAGTTGGCATGCATATACGTACTAGTACTTTAGCATTCGGTTTAGAGGGTTAGCCGGAAGCGGGGATGGCGGCAGGTCGGCCCTTTGGTTGATGTTGTCCTGATCCGTGGACGGGGACCTCTTAGTTTGCATTAGCTACCTGTTTCACATTCTTGTGCCACCTCAGCCGAGGTGGTGTGCTGAGATTCAGTAGTTCAGTATCACGTATGACGTATGACAGTGACAGTGACAGTACAGTGACTTCCTACCTGTACTCAGTAGTTCGACTTCGGTAGCTTAGACTGTGACACACGATATGATTGCCTAGTGACGGCCTCAGAGCTTAGATAGCCTGAGAGTCGTGTATTCATTTCTTTTCTTTTGATATGCCCGGTGGCCTCGCTCAAACCCTACGGCGTTCAGCGTTTTCACTGTGTCACTAGGACATTCTACTAGTGGGTGCTCGCTATAAGAGCACCCCGCAGTCAGCGAGTGTCGCGCTCGCTGCTGCTGACAAGACACGCGGCAACGCCGTGTTGCAATCATCTTGGGACATTGACGTTGTGAAGCGTGTTGCGAAGGACACCTTGGGTACGAAGGCGTCTTCATTTTCCGGGAATGAGCCACATCGACAACTTCTTTGGGACTCCTTGGTGACTGCCTTGGAGGCTTCCTTTGTCAACAAGGACAACGCCAACGAGGACATCTTTGACCTCGTGGACGTCACCAAAGAAGTTCACCCGATCTTCAACGACATTTTGCTTCGTGCGTTAGTCTCTTTGACACCGCCCCACTCTCCAGCTCGAAGGTGGGTTGACGCTTCGGCTCGGATCTCTCCGCGCGACGGTAAGCGTGCCCTCCTTGAGGTGACCAAGCGGCTGCTGCCGCCTGGGCATCGGCCGCTCCGCCATCACGAGGAGCTCTTAAGCATTTCTTTTGGGTCCTCTGTTGACCCAAAGCCTTTAGTGGCCCAATTTGACGAGTGTCTTAAGGCTATCGCGGCTAGCGGAGCGGGTCCCCTGGACGACGAGGCCGCCAAGAGGCAGCTGCTGGCGGCACTGGACGTCGAGTTCTACAAGGAGGTGGTTACCCCACTTCGCCTGGACACTGAGCTGGCGAAGGTGGGCATCGAAGAGATTTACACCCACGTTCTGGAGGTTTGGTGGTGTGCGAACCCTAATGGCCCTCCCGCCCGCCCCAAGGCGGCCGCACCTGTCCCGACGCACACACCTCTCGGGATGGCCTACACGGGTAGCGAGCCGCATGACATTACGGACTTCCTTGAAGAGTTCGCTCGTGTGATTGGTGAGGCCACTAACCTTCTTGCCTCCCTACGACATGACGAGCGTGATGTTTCACGGGACGCACCGCCACCGCGGAGGGACTCTCACCGTCCGCATGGGGGCGGTGGTGTGAGATTTCCACCGTCCAAATGGCGTGACGAGCGGAACCGTCGGACCGACGGTAAGTTTCACGGACGTAATCGTCACGTGGGATGGAAGCACCGCTTCGGAGCATCCCCGCTTCCGAAAGGCGGGAATTGGCCTCAAGGTACTAAGGCGCAGGGTGCTAGGAACATCTCCTTTCACTCCGCATCCTCAGCCTTCGTACAGGAGTGCCCACTCTGCCCTGGACACTTTCACGACACTGCACGTTGCCCTGAGGTGTGTGGTTCGTGCGATGTTGACCTACGGGATGCCGCCATGGACTTGGACGAGGTGGTGTCGGCCTTCCAGACGGCCTTCGACAACGAGAACGACGAAGAATTCGCTGACCTGTGCCACGAGCACGACCAACCACTGGTACGTACCGACCCTGAGCCCTTCACCTACCCGGTGCGGCACGACGTGGGATTGCGTGCCCACTATGCGGGCTTGGGTCATGGTGCTTCGGGCGACGGCATGGAGGGTGTGCTATCAGATGCACGGGGCGTCCTCGAGCAAGGGCCAGTATCGATAGTGCCGACTTCGCGACATATCGATAGTATCGCCACTATCACTATCAATCGATCCCGTGAATTTAGCTATCGCGAAATATCACTATCAGTCGATTCGTCGCCTGCCACATATCACTATCAGTCGACTCGAATATGCGAACTATCATTATCAGTCGATTTGAACGTACACGACTATGTCATCGGTCGATTGGTCGGCGGATTTCGAGGTATCGATTTCGAATTCCCGTGTCACCACTATCGTTCGACAGCAAGGCCATTTTACAAATATTATTACCTAGGCCGCCGTCACGCGACGACGCGAGGCTTCCCGTCACAAACCTTAGACAGTCTTGAGACCATAAAACAATCGTCAAGCACAAAGCCCGGCATCGATCATGCCTACACACAAGACGAACCCACGCAGGGGACAGAAGCGTCCACAAGATAATAGTGGAAGTGTAGAGTCCGAAACTCCAGGCTCAGGAAAACTTGGAAAAGATCGTCCTTTCGGCCGGTCGTCAAGGTGCAGGGTACCGGAGATGTCAAGCTAAATAACACGTAGTTCTGAGTAGTTGATATCCTTCGTTGAAGTTGATATCCTGCGTGTGTGGGTAGCACTCACTGCGTAAGCCACTATCGGCACTATCGGTATGATTGAACTATCGTTGATTATTGGTTAAGTAATCGCACTATCACTATTAGTCAATGGTGAAACTTTCACTATCACTATCAATCGATAGTAACTTTCGTGAAAATCGGTATCAGTCGATTCCATAGCATTCTACTATCACTATCAATCGAGTTGGGCTTTGTAAACTATCAGTATCAATCGATTCGAATGGTTGAGAAGTCGGGAAATATCGATCCCTTAAATCTTAGGCGATACTGGCCCTTGTCCTCGAGTCCCTGCGGTCTGCGGCTACGGCTGCACAGGTCGGTGGTGCTGGTGCAGCTGGTAAGCATCCACCGCTGCACATCGGCACTTTGGCTGTGCCGCAGGTGGTGTGCGATGCGCCACCACCTGCCAATCATGAGATCGGCGCTGGGCTCCACCCGGTTTCGGCATCGGACCCCGCTTCTTTCGAGTCACCTTTCGAAGAGCCACTGCGAGTGTCCTTTATGGACCGGGTAATGCCAACATGCCCTGGCACCTCCCTTAAATTGTGCTCGATTGACTCGGATCACGAGCCGGTTCACACGGGAGAGCTTTCCGTGATCGACGATGACGACGACTCCGACGGTTGTTCCTTTTCCGGAGACGAGATTCCCTCGGCCCCACCGGCTACACGATCACGTGTCGGTGTGGCAACATTGCCGAGAGTGTTCTCTTTTGCATCTCTAGCCCTGCCCGCACTCATGTGTCTTGCATGTGTGTCAGCGGTTCAGGGTTCGATGGTGCTCGATCGAGCCCCTGAGTTCACCGCAGCGGTACATCCCACTGGGGTGACTGCCAACAGTCTATCTGACTTGCCGTGCTGTTTTGCTTTCGGCATTTCTTTTCCTTCTGTGGTTTCGGCAGGTTTGAATTCTGATTTTCAATTTTCGGAATTCCTAAATTTGCCCTACGAATCTTTTCCTGCCTCTGGTTTCTGGTCTTGGCTTCTGGATTATGATTCTGGCTTCTGGTTCTGGACTCTGGTTTCTGGACTCTGGTTCTGGATTATGACTTCTGGACTCTGGTTCTGGTTGAACATCTTTGACACTGACAACTTCTTCAACTCTGGTGAACTCTGCAGCTTTGTGGACCACTTCGAAAGTGGCTGAGTAGCCTTGAGATTCAGCTGTAGGAACTTAGCTTGTGAGCAGTTTCCTAGCAACAGTTTTAGAAAGGGACCGCCCTGGCTAAAGCACAGGCCTCCCTCTAGCGGTTTCCAGCTCCTAGCTGTTTGTTGTTTCGGAACAATTTGCTTTGTCTGTGCTCCGCTCTCTGCCACCTGTAACAGCACTATGTACAGTCACTGGGTGGTGTGCTGGATTCAGTGACCCGTAGGTCATAACTTTCTCTGACTCCCGTTAGCTGTACCAGTACTCGTACAGTACTAGGTGACAGCTCCCTAGGTCACAGACACCTTATATTCGTTTAACTCTTATAATCAGTTTACACTTGTATGATAATCTTTTCAGTGACCACCCGATATAATACGTTATATTATATCTCACAGCGGATACGATTGCCGTTGGCGTTGACTCGCTCAAGGATAAAGAGCTGCGCACCAACATTTACTGCTCATAATTTTCTCAACGGTCCTTCGCTTCGCCTCATGGGCGGAACGATGTCGTGGCTGCTGTGTTATGCGCAGGGATTTCGGAAGTGTTTGACTTTGTTTGAAGTGAAGCCTAGAAGGAAACAATGCGCCATAACCCACAAAGATAAATCTGCCTAAGGCTTACCCTAACCCAATGATCCTAAAACTTTGCATGAATATCGAAGACAAATGCATGAATATATGCAAATGAGATGCCTCACGGGGAGACAGACTTTCGCCCCCCCATAAAATGGGGGTGACTGTCTCTCCCTGTGTCACCCCTCGCCGTGTTGTGTCACTTGCATCTTGCCGGCCGTCAGTTCCGTCCGATAATAAAACACCTAAGTTATTTTATTATCTCATCTTAGTCTCCGTATCTCTGCGAGTGCCCGACTGTTCTTGGAGTGCAACCTGCGTATATATATATGTATGATATATATATTTCAGGTTCTCCATCAGGTTATGGTGCCCTTACACGCTTATTTTTACGTACCTCGTTGACTCGTTGACAAGATCGCTTCACGCCCTGTGATTCTACCCGACATCTTTTTAGTACCGACATCAGCCGTGACGCGCTTTCGACATCTAAGGAACCGACATCTTCCGACATCTAATTCCGACATCTGCTTCCGGCGTGATTTTCCGACGGTTGCTTCCGACATCTACGCCTTCGCTTTTAGCACAATTATCAGCTTTCAGCAACACAGGCATTCCGACATCAGCCGTATTGCACTACGCACAACCGTATTGCACTAGCGGCAGCACCGACGTCACGGCATCTTTTATTTCCGACATCTTCAGCCGTTTTCCTATTGCACACCTTCTGGCTTCGTGCTGTGGAAACGACCGTTTTTTTTTCCCAACCTCTTATACCGACATTTACGCCTTCGACACTCTGGCCAGCAGCACCGCTGCTGCCGGAAAATTGGCTTACCGCACGATTTTTTTGACCTCACCGCCGTGTTCCTCGTCAAAATCTACCCCAATTTGACTTTTTCATCGTTCGATTTGGTTATTTTTGGCGAAAGTTACGTTTTCGTTTGGGAACCCTAAGTATTGGGCTCCAGATTTTCCAGCTTACAGCGGCCATGGCTTCGTACCGTCAGCGTTCGCGCATTTCTGCAGTTGCCTCCGCGCTGCAGGTGAATCGACTACGAGAACTTACCCCTGGCTACAGTCTGGTGGTGTCTGGTGGTGCTTATGCACCAGACACCAAAATCGAGTCCATCAACCACATCGTCGACATGAGCTTTGCTGGGGCTAGATTCGCCGGCTGGCCTGTGGGAGTAGTCATCCCCACAGCACATGCATGGGCGTAAGCCCCTAGAGCACGCATCTAGAGACCAACGCAGGCTGAGCCACACTAGTTGGGTTGAGAAAGATCCCTTTGGGTCTCACAAGATGTATGTTTCCTTAGGGTTTCGCCTTTGTGCTTGCCGTAGGATCTTAGGCGTGGCCTGGCAAGTTGGCATCGTGGCACCTCACACCTTCGGGGTGAGGTGGTGTCACGGGGAGACAGACTTTCGCCCCCCCATAAAATGGGGGTGACTGTCTCTTCCTGTGTCACCCCTCGCCGTGTTGTGTCACTTGCATCTTGCCTGCCGTCACTTCCGTCCGATAATAAAACACCTAAGTTATTTTATTATCTCATCTTAGTCTCCGTATCTCTGCGAGTGCCCGACTGTTCTTGGAGTGCAACCTGCGTATATATATATGTATGATATATATATTTCAGGTTCTCCATCAATGCCTTTGATGTGGTTGGGTTCGAACCCAAGCAAGGTTGACATGCCCAACCTTGACTTCCACACCCCAAGAGGTCGCGAAGAAGACGCCATAAACCCAAAAACAAAATCAGTCTATAGCTTATCCCAACCCGATGCTGCTCAAACTTTGTATGCATATTCAAAGTGAGTTGAATAAAACGTGAGAACAAGGTGGGTCCGATGTGGTTGGGTGTGATCCCAAGCTCGAGGTTGCCCTAGACTTCCACACCTCAAGAAAGCGCGCCCCTCCTCGCCATCGGAAAACCTGCGACACAAGCTGCACAAAACGAGTATCGTGCGTCGGCACATATGCATAAACAAACTGAAAAATAAAAGCAGTCAAACACTTCCGAAATCCCTGCGCATAACACAACAGCCACGACATCGTTCCGCCCACGTGAGGCGAAGCGAAGGACCGTTGAGAAAATTATGAGCAGTAAATGTTGGTGCGCAGCTCTTTATCCTTGAGCGCGGTCAACGCCAACGGCAGTCGTATCCGCGATATCGATGGAAGATAAATAGATGATTTGTTTTAATAATCCTGGAAATTAAATTCGCGATGACACGCGGGACGATGCGAGACGATATGACCGTCACGCTGGTTCAGAATTTTTTCGGGACTGAGACGGAAACCACGTTCCAGTTCCAGCGCGTATAACCCTTCCCTTTCACAAATAATGACTTCGCATGACCTCGCATGGCATCGCCGGATGACGGTCGCGACATGAGCCAATGAAATCGCTGCGATCAACACATTTGCTTTCCCAAGTTTCGGTGTAGCATAGGCCTGAGACGCGACCGAGTTTATTTGGCCGCGCACAGGTCTTGGGCGCATTACTGTATGGTTTTTATGATCGCCGACTGGGTTGGATCTTTCTTGGGATTTTTATACTTTGTTATGCCTTATCTCCATTGTATACCCTTTAATCGTCCGTTCGGTTGCAGACGACACCCTCTCCGTCTTCGTTGCTGAATTTACAGTCGAGTGTTCATTTCGCTCGTTCCGCTAGCACGGGCGCCCCCGCCCGGCGTCGATGTACGAACTACAGTAGTCAGGTTCGCCTAGTTCGTGACACATCCGCCTAGTATTCAATAACCTATAGAACACGTCAGATGAACGAGAGGGCCAGCTGGGGCCAGGAATTTGGAATATATCCATTCATTTTAGATTTTGCGGTGAGCCTGGTGACACCGTAGATACAGTCTTCAGATGTGCAGATGTTCGACGATATGACATTTGACATAACATGGCATTAATCGAATTGATAGTTATAATATATATTTAATAGAGATAAATTGATCAATTTATATCGGATCGTCCGACAAGCGACAGCGACAACGCTCACGGCTGCGCTGCGCTGGAACCTCGACTGCTGAACCGCGACGAGACAAAGCACGAGTCTCGGGCCGTCCGCGTCCAGTCGCGTGGAACCAGAAAAGAAGGACAAGGACCTTGAAGTTGATGATCTTCCCCGCCTCTGCTCCATCATCGCAGGATCGATCATCTTGACGCCGATGATGCCTGACGATGCTGTTAGCTGTGTCACCACAAACCAAGGACGTTAGAATAATATCCAACAAAAACGTTTCCTTCTGTGATCCTTATTCCAACTGAACAACCTGGCGACTAAACTGTTCTCCCTTGCTGTTGGCGCTCTACTGTTCAATAAGCTCCGTAAGAAAATCATGGGGAAAGGAGGTGCTGAACCCGGCGATTTCGCCTTGACCGAGTCAGGAGTCGTGCCTACAAAGAAACCCGTTTTGGTGTGCGTTCTGGATGGCTGGGGCGTCAACCCTATTACCGACGAGTGGAACGCCGTGCACTGTGCGGAGACCCCAACGTATGATGCTCTCACGAAAGTGGAGGGTCGCTTTACCACTGTAGCGGCGCATGGCCCTGCAGTGGGTTTGCCGACCTGGGATGATATGGGTAACAGCGAGGTTGGGCACAACGCTTTGGGCTCTGGTCAGCTCATCGCCCAAGGAGCTCGGCTTGTAGATGGGGCTCTCGCAGACAAGAGCATTTTCACGGAAGAGGGTTGGAACTACATTAAGCCAGCCTTTGCGTCGAACACAGTGCACCTTATTGCTCTACTCAGCTCTGGTGGAGTGCACTCTCGCTTCGATCAAATCGAAGGAAGTACGAAACCCGGAAGCCCTCCAGCGTGCCCTCGATGATCTACCTCTGCCTTCCGAAAGAAGCATCGGAACCTTTGCTTTTAAACCCGCTAGCTCCCTTTCAGTCACCAACTGGGGACGTATTTTGTTTAAGTATTTGCTCGTATGGTCACATGCCCCTTTTCGCTTCTCTTTTGCTACTTGCTTTCACGTTTTCTAGAGCGTTGAGTGCAATCCGTGTCGCTCCAATATGCGGCGTGGACTTCGGTCGTCTCGTTTTTCTTGATATTCTTGCTTGACCTTATTGAGAGACTTTTCAACGTCCTGTATTCGGCTGTTGCCGCCGGAGACTCCCATGTCGTGTGACGTTGAACATATGCCTAGTAAATTTTCTCGTGGTGCCGTTTGTTGTTGCATGATGTGTCACTTCTTCACATCACCGCTCAAATCGTGTCACTTGACCGCTGTGTGCTTGCGTCCATACAGTCATGCGGGGTGCTGCCAAGGACGGAGCGAAGAAGATTCGTATGCACGTGCTGCTAGACGGGCGTGACGTTCCTGATGGGAGCTCCATTCAATACATGACCGACTTGGAAAAAGTGCTCTCTGAGCTCAGGGCTGCTGGCTGTGATGCGCAAGTGGCTTCCGGAGGAGGCCGTATGCATATGACGATGGACCGTTATGAAGCCGACTGGGCAATGGTTAAGCGTGGCTGGGACGCGCACGCGCTCGGCGAGGCCCCACACAAGTTCAAGGATCCCGTGGAGGCCGTGAAGTCCCTGCGAGAAATCAAGCCAAACGATCAGTATCTTGAGGTGAATCCCCCTGTTACGCCTTCAGTGCGGTTGGTGGGGTAAGCCTTTTCAGCGTTCTCTACAGTTTAGGCTTTGAAGACCACACTCTTCACTTATCAGAGCTGAAAACCTTTTGTTTTCGATCCCGTTGGCAACACTTCGACAGAAGTTGATTTCCGGGCGACAGCATCTTTTCCCGCATCATCGCACAAATACTCTCTTGCAGTGTAGTTCGCTTTCCCTAGTCTTAAGCTTTACAAGGACAAGGACTTCGGACGGTCGTTCTGCCGGACAGAAAATCCTCTTTACTAGCTGTTTTCTCTGGAAGTAGTTTGGAGTATTGCAGAGGGCGTAAACGAGAGTGATACCATGTTCTGGATATTCTGTGCTATTTTCCCTACCTGACCACCTGTTTCCAGCTTCTAACTGTCGTGTACAAGCCGAGAGATCTGCGGTATCATATACCAAGCAATCGAGAGCACACGAGTACCACGAGTGCTCGGTGATTACGAGTCTTGTGATTTATCGGACTGGCGCTCTCTCACTCCTCATTTCGTCTAAGTGCGACATCCCGAAGTTTAGTAGCTTCGTCGGGTGTTGTTTTGCACCTTGTTGTTTTCTGCTCCGGCGGTGTTGCACTGAGCACTCTCTTGCAACAGGCTTTTGTTATCGTCGATGACAGTGGTTCTCCTGTCGGCGCTATCAACGACGGCGATGCTGTTGCACTACTGAACTTTCGCGCGGACAGAATGGTTGAGATTAGCAAAGCCTTCGAATACGAAGATTTTAAAGAATTTGATCGCAAGAGGTGGCCCAAAACACTTTTTGTGGGCATCATGCAATATGACGGCGATTTGAAGCTTCCCGCCAAATACCTCGTGCCCCCTCCTTCCATCGTAAAGACCATCGGGGAGTATATGGCGAAGAACGGGCTGAAAACTTTCGCTTGCAGCGAGACACAGAAGTTTGGCCACGTCACCTTCTTCTGGAACGGCAACCGTTCCGGGTATTTCGATGAGGCTTTGGAGACTTATTTGGAAATTCCCTCCGACAATGTACCTTTTAATGAGGCGCCTTTGATGAAGGCAGCCGAGATCACCGCAGCCGGAGTAGAAGCCCTGAAATCTGCAAAGTACGACCAAGTGCGGGTGAACTTTGCCAACCCAGACATGGTGGGCCACACTGGGAACATGGAAGCTACGACCGAAGCTTGCACATTCGTTGACCAATGCTTGAAGAAACTTCTGGATACCGTGGAGGAACTTGGTGGTGTCTTTCTTGTAACTGCCGACCATGGCAACGCCGATGATATGGTGCAACGCAATAAGAAGGACAAAAAACCGGTCACCATTGACGGAGTAATCCAGGCCCTCACCTCCCACACCCTCGCACCGGTTCCTGTGATGATTGGTGGACCTGGACTGCCAGCAAGCGTTAAATTCAACACCGCCGTTGAGAAGCCGGGCCTTTCCAATGTTACCGGTACAATCATGAACCTCATGGGATACAACTCACCATCTTGCTGGGAGCCGTCCCTCATCTGAAGAGATTTATGAGTCACATTTGATGGATTCTGGGATCTTACAGTTGCACTGTTAGTTATTGAGAGTTTCTTATAAAAGTTTCACAGGCACTTACCTTCGTCAGAGCACAAAAGTACGGAGGCCTAAATGAAAACCATGTCTTGAATTGTGCGGTTCGTTGTGGTGACCTTGAACACATCACGACCAATTATCGTCCCACCCGACCTGCCCAGACTTTCCTGAAATTGAATCTTATGTTAATGATTGTACATGTATATGCACTGAAATCCAATTGAAAGTATATGACTGGCGAAGGCATCACCTTCAAGTTACACGAGCATTGGTTGCTCTGATCATAAAGGCAAACGAGTGTCATCGGGCTTCCGCAGTGCATAAATCACAATTCATGTTATGGGAATATGTACTCAGAATATGTCCCTCCGGCACATGGGTATAATAAAACATTTACGCCGATGAGTAAGGCAAAGCCTTCGGAACGAGCTACAAGGGTCTGTACCCAACATACATAAATGTCTGCAAGAGCATTTTGCAACACAAGGCATGGAAACATGCGGCCCGTCGTTAAAACTGGTTTGGGAATTTTGTCGCGATGTCGGATCGTGTCGGATGTCGCTGTCGCATGACCAGTTTTAACGATGAAACTTTTGGCGAAAACCGACATCCGGCGCAACATTTCCCGTCTACGTGGCGTCTGAATCATGTCGTCGTGACAACGGCAAAAACAATTGCATGCAAGCTTCAATGTGAATGCAGTGATAAACTTGACCGTGCCCCGCAAGTCGCTATCCAGCGGCTGTTGTTTTCAGGATACTAACGTATACAAAACACAACATTACTCTGAATATGAATTCTAATAAGTGTTAGGAACCACACATTTTTTTGCGAGCAAGATCCGTCCAGGATTTAGGATGCTGGACGGTTCTTGTGAGGGGGGTTATGGGCGCAATTCGAGCCAACCATCTCGACTCGCGCCCAACAAGGACTCATACTGCACAGCATGAGCGCATATCATACTGATATACTACCGGTATATCTCGGGTGTGGTGTTTCAGCTAACAGTCGGAGCGCGGTATTTCCGTGATAGATAACTTGTGATAAACCTAGAACCTCGAACGGTCACGGTTACTGTACGGCTACTACTACTCGGGTCTAGACAGACTCAGATTGGACTTGGGTCTGGAAGGGGGCATGAACCGAGACTCTCGGACAGGGCTGCCCAGCCAGATCCCGGCACACCACCTCCAATCTGGAGAGTGGTCTAGAGAGTGTTAGCAGTCAATCAGCAAGAAATAGTTAGGGCACTTGGCCCGGCTAATCCTACTGTGCCATTATGATAAAACTAGCTGCTACAACTGCAATTCCAAAGCACAAACCAGTGCAACAGCAAACTCAAGATGATGATTGTGCGAAACCAAAACAAATAAAGCTGTCTGTCAAATTGAAAGGTGACCTTGTAGATGTCAAAGTAAAACCGTGCACCGCACCCGCAGTGCACCTCCAGATGCTACCTATATGTAACTACATGGGAAGCGTGTAGAGGGGGACCATCCTTATTAAATACAACTGTATTCCTTAAGTACCTTCTGTATTTTGCCAGGATTCGGAACGCTTCCCATGTAGTGAGAACCTACGGTTATCTATGGCAGATCTGCATAAGTCGACACCACGATCATTACAAAAATTAGTTAAATTTAACTAAAATTTCGCGAAAATGAAGGAATCGTTAACTAATTTATTTTTTTGATTCCTGCGGTTTTCAATATAACCGCCTACTTGCCGCCCATGCCCGCCTGCATTGCTCGCTTCCCAGCTCGCAAGTTAGTTATCTATTGATATGTTGTCATAAACTGAAAATCATCATTATAGTAAATATAAGTTTCACTTTGTGACAGCTATAAATGTAGACTGTGAACTTATGTAGATTTCTGGAATTTCTGCGATTTTACCATGGTTTGTGAACTTATGTAAATTCTGAAAAATCTGCGATCTGGAAACACAGCTTGTCATAAACTGAGAATCATCATTATAGTAAATATAACTTTCTGTTTGTGACACAGGTAGATATCTGGAAATTTTGCGATCTGGAAACATAGCTCCGGCAAGGCATGGTATCAGTTGGTACTGATATTATGATATTCTGATATATTGATAGTATCAGAATATTAGAATCAATTGATACTGAATTTTGCACTATCAGAATATTGGAATCGATTGATACCTTTGGAGGGTAATCAGAATCAATTGATATGATTGCCCGAAATCTCCCCGGGCATGACTCGGAATGCCGGTCCATATTTGGCCGTGTTTGAGGTGTCAAATGTGTTCAAGAAGCTAAGAGGCATGACCACGCACTTCAACCACTCCGTCATTGGTGGCAAGCTGTTGAATAACTGCAAAAAACGCCGATCCGCTTTCCGAGTCCGAATTGATTTATATTGGCAAGGCATCATCAGAATTGATTGATATTGGTGGGACAATATCACAATTGATTGATGCAGTTTACGTGATATCACAATCATTTGATACCAAAAACAAAATAATCAGAACGTATCGATGCCCCCTGTACCAACTGATACCATGCCTTAAGCTCCGGCAGCAATCTACGATCGGAAACAAATTTCATTTGTTTCAATGGTTGCTCTTGTCATTAACTGAAAATCATCATTCTAGTAAATATAAGTTTCTGTTTGTGACAACTGTGAATTTTTGCGATTTGGAAATCTGTGATCTGGAAATACTGTTTGTCATAATTAGAGAATTACTATTATAGTAAATATAAGTTTGTGTTTGTGACAACTGTTAATTTGTGTAGACTGGTCTGTAATTTACCGTGATCGGAAACAATCTCCGATTGTTTCTTTTATTACGCTAATCCTTGCCCATATCGATTTATTTTATATATATTACCGTTCTGGCAATAAAACCCGTTTCCGCTTTTCTTTTCCGAAGAAATTTATCAAGAAAAAAACAATAGGAATTAGTTCCATTAAAAATCTCAATTGTAACCCATCCGTTAAAAATTTAGTGGACGTCATACACAGTTCTAAATTATTTGGTGCAAGAACATTAACAGTGGCAAAAATATTAAAATCAGTTCCCGTTACATTGAAAATTGAAACTCTTACAATATATTCGGTACCTATAACATTGTTAACATTTGCATCACTGTGTTGAATTTTGAATTTTGTTGAAAGAGCAGTTCCATCACTTACATTAGGGTCAGCCGGACTTAATGTAAAATTAAAATAATTGATAAACGATGTATCAAATTTCAATATTCTCATTCCTTGACCAACTTGAATTAATCCTTTTTTACATTTGGAATAATCTATTTTGTTTTCAATTTGAACAGAACTACATTTTATATCATTACATTCTATATCATTACAATCTATAATATCCTTGCAACCTATTATGTCACCCGACATATTAGTTCTGAAAAATTCAGGTGTACTACCATCAGGTTTCTTTTGAAAATTTATAAAATATATAGTTTCAGCATTTAATATGTCAACGTCTGCGGTACGTTCAAATTAATGAATGAATTACCGGATACTTTTGTTCCAAATAAATCAACATTAGTTTGGTTATTTGTAGTATTGTTTATTTCTCCATTGATGACTCTTGCATTACCATTTACTTCTAAACCGGAAATCTTTACACTTGCTCCAACGGTTGCCGGTTCCAGAACATCATTTGTTTTGATCCATTTTCAAGTTTGTACGGGATTATATGTTTGACCATTTACCATCACATTGTAAATTTTTACAAACTGAACTTTGTCCAAAACTACTCATCTGTCTATACTATACTTATGTAAAATAATTGATTCCTGGGCTTACCCAAATCAATACACCGCAACCAGCACCAGCCACTTTTGATTCCATAGCTGTTCCAATATATGAATCGCCCGTTGTGATCTGAGCACTATTGATTTCACCACCTACTATACACTTTACACGTTGACCCTTTACATACGTATTATTTGCGGCAGTTGCATTCCTACATGTCGTGAAACCACGTCCGATCAACACGAAACAACTCTGAGTTGCTGCACTGTCTTGAATACAGACACCGATGGGAGTGCGGTTTTGATTACTTTGAGTGTATGAGTTATTGAACGGCCGAACTCCATTCACGTTGTTTATTCCATCATCATCAAACATGACAATCGTCGAAGCAGTAATCGTATTGGCGGTGTTATTTACAAATGTGAAAACATCCCCTGTGAACCTAAGCGGGTTTGCTGGAAGGATGGTATGAGCGTACGCTTTCGTAATGAGTGTCAAAGGTACGCCTGATAGTGTCGGTGAATCTGTAGAACTTGGATAGGCATAGTTCAACGAGTTACTCAGAATTATACCCGCTGCATCCAAGTCTCCACTAAGATTTATATTTGAGGTTGTATCGCCGTTTGCAACCACCTGGGCGAGCGTCCCAACGGAGCCTTGAAGTACTGCTCCAGTTCTAACTTCATTTGATGCTGAATCATAATATAATTCTAAACTTTCTGAACTCACATCGGGACTGGATCTGATGGGTCTGATATAGCAACTACTTGCGACACCGGCGTTTAATTCAACCCCACTCGCGTTCAAAACGATTGTGTTATCGGTGTTAACCGCACTCTGAGCAGAGTTCTGTCCTGCGAGAGCACCTATGTTGATTGCATTTTCACCGCAAGCAAATTCCCCCGAGAAATATCCAATATTCACTGCTTTATCTTTGCAGTTAACCTGACCGCTATCGTCACCGATTGCCACAACAAGTGAACCGCAGTTACTGTTACCTGCACCATAACCGATAGCAATCGTATCATTACGGCTGTCCACATGGCATCCAAATGGCATCCATACGTATGGAACGGCTCTGTTTTCCTAGGGCATCCACGTGGGACGTCTCCAAGCATCCCTCCGAGTCCGGAACGGAGCGCACAAGGGATGCACGGCGAATGGACAAATGCAGGGTGAATGGAGGGTGAATGCACCGATGCGGGGTGAATGGACAGATTCAGGGTGAATGCTGGGTGAATGCACAAATGTGGGGGTAAATGTATGCAATGCGAATGCTTGGATGGGAAGTGAATGCACAGATGGGGGGTGGCGATTGTACACATGCAGGGTGAATGCATGCAGGGCCGCAGGGGTGAATGCAAAGTGAATGGATACACTCAGGGTGAATGCATCAGGGTGAATGGACGCGGGGTGAAGAACGCAGGGTAAGTGGCTGCAGTAGGGTGAATTGATGCAGGCACCCTATATTTTGAGGGCCAAGATGACCTCAGATCGAATTTTAACAAGACACTCAAGAAATATCCACTCAAGAACTTGACAACCTAGGCCTCCAAAATTTCAATCTTTCCAGGAAGCCCCCCGCAGATCTTAAAGCTATTTGACCAACTTAGCCAATAGAGTGTTGAATTTCCCCAAAAATGGCCCGGAAATTGTTTGGGGTTTTGACCTAAAGCCCATAGCCCAAGCACCCCCGCCTCCCCCGCCTTTTCGGCGCCGAAAGCCAAAGCTTAATTTACCATCGGATCATGGGGTGGTAAAACATGGTATCAATAATATAATTTGTGTTCCTAATAGACACACAGCTACAAGGAAACGTCTGGATCCATAGCTTTATGGTTACATGCCCGAGAACACAATATGCAATCCACCAGGGCTCACATATTTTGCACATATCAGTCAGTTTGTTCAGCTTGTTTATCTACTATACCCCTAATAAAATCTATTAATAATGTAACATCACATGCCAAAACGGTGTGATTGGCATGAATGGTGACGGCAATTTCTACGTAGGTTGCCCCGTCCATATCCATGAGGAGTCTAGTCGTATGCAGCTTCCCTATTTTCTTGCTTTTTTGAACTTAAAATCGTTTTTCACAATCTTTTTGTTTACAAGGTTTTCCAGGCACCTCTTCTCGTATTTCGGTTTATGAGACTTACTTGTGGTAAGCTTTCCTACAGTTTTGGAGCTCAAAACTTCATATTTCAATAAATGGCGCCGAGAGACAGCCTCGGGAACTGGTGTTCCTGTTTCTCTCTCATTGATGCTGCCAGTCCCAAAAACATTCATTCCCCCGTGAATTTAATGTTGCAAAACATATCCGGGCTCTTATGACACAAACCCATTAACAACCAAAATCAGGAGCTTCAGAAGCACGGAAGTGCCTCCCATAATTCTAAAGCACTGGCACTGCCCATACCCTGCCCGTAGCAAAGTGCAACACTGCTCGAAACATACAGCCCAACCAATGAAATATACATGCAATACTGCTCACAACATGCAGCCCAAACATGTGTGGAGCCCTGCTCAGAACGTGCAGCCCAAACCAATGACAGATATTCCCATACGGAAGACACAAACCAATGAAACATATGCCCACACGGAAGACACAAACCAATGAAACATATG
>LGRX02009284.1:0-33379 GCA_001247695.2 Cymbomonas tetramitiformis | reverse complement strand
ATATGTGTGATCACAATTCACCGCACGCACCGCACTACACGACACTCATAAATATATGTGTGATAACAATTCACCACACGCACCGCACCACACGACGCTCATATATATGTGTGTGTGTGTGGGTAACTCTGTTCACCTACGCACCGCACCACATGACACTCAACACAACCCCACATGTGTGATCACAATTCTGCAACGCCTGCACGCACTACACGACACTCATAAGCCATATTGTGATAACAATTCACCACACCACTACACGACGCTCATATATATATGTGTGATAACAATTCACTTTACGCACGGCACCACACGACACTCAACAATATATGTGTGATCACAGATTCGCCACGCACCGCACTACGACACTCACATAAATATATGTGTGCTAACAATTCACCACACGCACCGCACTACACGACGCTCATATATACATATATGTGTGATAACAATTCCCCGCACGCACCGCACTGCACGACACTCATATATATATATGTGTGTGTGTGATAACATTCCACCCTACGCACCGCACTACACCACACTCCAATACAAACATGGTTACATATCCAAGGGGGTGTGGTGTGGAATATGTTTGGTTCAGCTTCCGAAAGCACTCCGGACAACACTTGCCGTTGCGGTCTCATGGACAAAAGTGGAAAGCCCGTCAACTGCCGACAAGAACATCGGGACCATGAGCCCGGGGAATGCAAACGGAAGCGTATCGCCGGCGAGCTACGATGCTATCGATGCGCCAACCGCGGGCAACGACCTAGGGCAAAATTGGACACTTTCAATCGCGAAGGTTCCATTGGATTCGCCGCCCCCTTCACCGTGACCATCCCCGAAGATACGTGCATACATCTCGGAGAGCGGTTCGCGAGCATGTGGACGGACGCCTTGGCCAAGGTGGAAAATTCTAATAAATTGGAGGGGGCCGTACCATTGACTGGAGGAAAGCTGGAGGTGTTTCACACTTCAGCGGGAAGCGGAAACTCGAAAGTCAAAACCGGCTTTTACGATTCTGTCCTCGGCGAGGAAGACCGAAGGCATCTGGACATTTTCGTGGAACACGTGAGGACACATACCCAAAAAAAACGTGAGCGGGGACTACACTTTTGAGAACGCCGCGTTTCTCATTAACATGGATCTGGAGCTGCGGCACAAAAAGAAGATGCTCACTCTCTCGACGCTAACGGGGTGGCAGCCATGGCATCTGGACCAACCTTTGAACAGGCCCCTCAACGAGCCCGCCCATCACTTGGCGGTTATCGCATATCTTGGCCCATCCTCTCCGACACGAATTTGCACGGCCCCACACGTGTGACTGGAGGAGATGTGTGAACGATTGGGCGCATCCACGCTTAAAGGAAGCATCCCCGCCAATTTGGTTAGCGAAAGGGATTTCATGGAGCAGTACCCGCTCATGCTCTCCAAGGAAGACCTCGACTCCTTCGCTGCTAATGTAGGCGGAAAGGCACAGGTGCAGCTGGGCGATTGCGCCCTTGTGGGTGGGGTACACCAAGGGGTGGTCAACGTGGATCGCACGCATCGGGTGGTTTTCTCCGCGAACTTGGCCTTGCGGGGTGTGGCCTCCTACAACCCGGATGTGCAGTACAACCCGATGAACACGGCCTTGTATTGGGGGTTCTGGGAATTCGGCGTCAAGGAGTACGTCAAATACCTCTTAGCGGGCACGGACCTCGCTTCCACATGCGATGACGAACACCAGAAGATTCTCGGGTCCTTGGCGGTGGATGTTTCAAAGGGCTTGAAGAAGGCAGTTGACGGCGCCGCAAACAGTTAGGAAAGTAGGAAAGTAGGAAAGCTACGAATAAATAGGCGAAATAACGGGACACTCGAAACACCCAGATGTAAAACTGTACTAACTTTTTAACCCCTCTTCCGGTAAGTCGATGTTGCCATTATGGTGTTGCCCGCCCTTTTTTTAATAACTCTCGTGTCCGTGGTCCAATTCGAACTTTAAAAATACCGCCGGAAACGTCTCGGCGAGGCGCATCGCGCTGCACCGTGCATAATATATTGTTGTAAACATGCACAAAGCGTTTCAGCGTCAAGTTGCAAATTGCGATTGTTACATATGCTCAACATATTCCCAACTATAAACCCTAATATTGATCCTAATGTCGGCTCCATAAACCCTATAAAGTTCATATTCTAGGTCCACGGTCAAAACGAGGGTTGTTACATCATTAGGGCTTTTATAGCTTAAATGTAACGAACTTGTATGTGTCGGGTTTCATTTAACTTGGAATTTTATGTAAAATGTTGCTTCTTCACAATTTCCATACACATGTTTGAATGCGCCTTGATGCGACGTTTTCAGATCTGTTTTCAAAATTGTGATCGGAGGTCAAATGCCTCAACAAATCAAAATTGAGTACAGGATTTTCGATGCTTCGTTTTCGAAGCACATACCGGAAGAGGGGTTAAAGTGTGTATTTATGTGGACATGGTACTACACATAACCCTCGTGTCTCCGCTTGGCTGGTGTGTCGCCAACCATGTTGTGACTGGTTAACTTGAATTCGCTCTGCGTTATTTAAGACCGCGCATTCCGGTTTGAGATTTTGACATATGCACGCTTAATGCATGTCTCGGATATATTGTGAGTTCCGTTTTCTTTATATTCATGTCTCTGGTATCGTGAGTATCGTTATTTCATATTCCGGATTTTATTTGATCATGGAATATGTTATCATATGGTTGATATTTGGAGTATGGCTATCCTCTAATGCACAATTGTTTTGATAATGGAATATGTGATTCTATCCGTGATTGCTACTGAAATTGTGCATTCATGAAGTTTCCGATGTTGATAACGCTTCGAAAATACATTCCGTAGTAACGGGGGGGTGTGGTGGGGCGGAGCCCCCCCACCGGGCGAAGTCTTTAATGTGGGGGGCCGGTGTCGTTTCGGGATTGATTGACAGGCTTATGAGTGGTGTTATGCCGTTTTATCGGCGCGTGAAAGGCTCGAACGCCGTCTCAACTTGGTTGCTCATGATTAACAAGCCTCTCATACGATGCTTACTGTATTGCATTTGATGGTGTACTCCACCCTCACCGCGGACAATCAGAGTTATCCTGATGTTATCGACGAGTATGGCATTCTTCCCATGGAGTATGTGGTCCCTATCAACCTTAACACGACGACACCTGCCTCCACGCCCTCACCGTTGGCGCTCCCTACGACAATGGATGTAGGCCAACGACGAGTTATGAACGTATCGTTTTGCCGGCGTGAACAACTTAATGCGACTCGCCGAGATCGAAGGGACGCTACCCGTCAGGCACAACGTCTACGTTTACAGGAACGTATCAGCCTCGGGCAAGCTTATCCTGATCCTTCGAGCGATCAGATGTCTTATACCCAAGTGGCTCAAGAAGCCGTGGCCATACTTATCGCCCAGGGTATGTTACCGCCAGCCGCCCCCGCTGCTCCGACCGACGAGGCCGCGGCATCGGGTGTGCGCGAGCCCCCGATACTCGGAGCCGATCATGCCCGTGTCCAGGCATCGCCTCTCGACCATGTGACCGACGATCCGTTGCCTTGCACCCAATTGGCTAAGCAAGCCGTGACCATGCTCATCGCCCAGGGTGTGGTACGGCCGCTAGCCACCACCACGGCTCCGACCAGCGAGGCCGCGGCATCCAGTGTGTGCACCGACACCGGCCAAGTGTTACCCGCCGCCGCCGCCATTGCCGCTCCCTACGTCCAAGCCGCCGCCTCACCCGCCTGCCAGCGAGCTCACGCTGACGGCCATGCCGTGCTTATGGGTCAACCGCCTCTCCGCACTTCCCACCAATTCGACGATGGCGGAACACTTACGCAGATCGCGCAGCAAGCGGCGGCCATGCGCACCGAGCGAGACCGACCAATTGTTACCCGCCGCTGCCACCATTGCTGCTCCCTACGTTCATTCAAACACGCTATTCGATGAAATTGACATTAGGGTAGATAATTGACATTAGCTATTTTTGGCGATATTTAGAAAATATATGTGCTGAAAATGTTAATGTTGAAAATAATTTTGCTCGCAGGCCTCCGCAACGGTAAAATTACAAGACACGTACGAAAATGTTTCCAAGACACGGTGAAGCATGCAATTTATTTTCTGTGCTGTAAATGGTAGCGAGCATGACATACAAAAGAAATGAGCAATTGCCATATCAGATTTCTCTAATAATCGTATTTACATTATGTACATCTATTTCGTGCGTCTTAGTCAGCTGATTCTATTCACATTTCAACATCGCTACCGTCGTCTAGGTCTTTACACCTCTGGTCAGGTCTGGACCGGTCTGGACAGGTCGGCACTTCCTCATTTCCCTCGTTTTCGCTATTGTCTTCATCGCCTTCGGTTTCTTCCATTTGCCCGTTATCAATTCGTCTTTTCTTGGCTCTTTGCGCCAGCAGTGCGACTATAAGTTGCCCATACTGCTCATATGGGATACAACCTTTTGCTTCGTTAGCTGCGATGTTCCACGCTAGCAATATCTCTGCACTTTTGAAGGGCTCAGTTGACGGCGTATCGGATGCGTTCTCCCAGAAGGCTCCCGCTTTCGCTGCCAACACCTTTCCGAGTCTTCGCTCCTTAGTGTCCGTGTATGTCTTCACTTTCAGGTACTTGTACTTCAACTCCTTCGCGTAGACAATCCGTGCATGCACTCGGACAAGCATCAGGGGGTCCGACCATTCTTTGCCGTTGAGCTTGACACGGAATTGGCATACATCGTTGGCCTTCACGCCCGTGATTTCTCCGAAGCAAACGGCGTAGCTGTTTACGGTCATCTGATCGAACGAAACCTCCCATACCGGCTTGGCCACGTACGCTTCAGCTTTTCTAGCAGCCCGATTCACCGCCTTACGTTTGCCCGTGTACACGGCAATCGGTGCACGTTCTATAGTATGATATTAAAGGGCTTACACAATTAGTTTTGGTCATATTCTCGAGGGTTAACAACATACGCACCAACCCGAGCTCGTGTAGCAAGGCCTAGAGTTGTCGGTACCCTTGTGGTAGGATCTAGCATTTTGATTAAAATTCTGTGAAAGTACCCACCCAAACCACGCTAAGATTAAAGGTCAAACCATCGACATTTCAAGCAAAGAAATGCTATAGATAATTCAAAAGGTTCATAAATATTGCCCCAGAGCATATGCCGGGCCACTATATACGACATACAAGGTCGCCATGCCCATTTGCGCTAGATTCTTGTGGGAGGATCTGGATTAAGGATAGTAGCCATCGACGTGGGCGGCCCGTGAACGGACTCTTCCATTTTCATTCCAATCATTCCTTGCACGACACGCACGTGCAACACATTCGATCAAAGTTTAAGTGTCCCATTTTAGCCGGCGGACCTCCTCCTAAATATCCTGGACCGCGCATTGTCGGGAACACGACTTGGATGAAGAAGGCCGAGAAATATAGCGATTACATGCTCGCTTTTATCAAGCCTTGGGATGTTGTCGAATGGACGGCTTGCATGGATAGTGCTGACGACGCCGACGAACCACAGAGCTTGAAGGGCCCGGCCACAGGTTGGGAAACCTTTTGTGATTGGTGCGAGGCAGCCTCTCGGCCTGATGCACCGTTCATTCAGCGAGCGCGTCTCGCGTATGTCGAGAACGTGACGTTCGGACTCAATGTTAATTCGCGGAAGAAGAAAATCCTGACCCAATGGCGCGCCAGGGCAGTCGTTGACTGGGAAAGTCTCGAAACCGCCGCAGGCAAGGGCCAAGGCCCATACGTGCCCCCCGCCGCGGAGACGGACGTGGAAGCCCCTATGCGCGACCGTGATATGGAATTGAAAGCTCTTATCGAGGAGATTTGTCGCCGCAACGATCATGTTAAACACAATCTCGACGGCGGCAATGAACGGCTACATTCGTTCAAAGCGGAGCTGCGCTTTGTGAAGAACTCCGTCAATTTTTTTGAGAAACTTCACACCGATACCCTGCCCACACACGCCTCCGTCAATCTTTCGACCTCCGATGTTCCTGGATCCGCCTGGGTTACACGTTCTCAATTGGTATCATCCTACACTCAACAAGACGCTGATCGTGTAGCAAACGTGATGGCACTGGAACCGGACGCGCCCATCCCTGCCCAAAGTGCGGCCACACCACCTATCCCGACCGTTCATGATATTCAAGCGGACGACGATGCTCGCACTTTATTCCGACCCAACGATTTGCAATCAACTGTTGACGACAAGATTTTGGACTACCTTGGTGGGTGGTTTCGACTACTACCACATGGCGACGCTCCCTCTCGTGGTCGAGCGGCACGTCCATTCGTCATATTTTCAGAGGCTACTCCACATTGCCCTCGCATTTCCACATTTGTGTCCGGCCTTGGAGTTCCATATGAGCACATTGGCTTGCTTTGTAAGCCCTCCTCCTCCTCCTCCGATTATGGTGGTTTGGATCGGACGTTGTGCCCTAACGTTTACGACGCTTTGTTTGGCACTGGACCCATCCCATCGAATCATGCCGTCTTCAAATGTCGGATGCTTATCGTTCCGAAATGCGTATACGATGACGCCGCACTCTTCGCCCGATTACAACGTCTTTGTGCCACGAGGTTGGCAGTGGAAGGGACGCCGGTAGAAGAGCGCGATCCGTGGGGCGGACTGGCCATTCTGGTTGTGGGGGACTTCGGTGCAGCTTCATTTTTAATCACCACCGACCTGAATCAAGGTCAACGAGATGCACTCACTCCCGTGTTGTCATGGTTATCCCGGTGTAAGGCCGCCGAGGCAAGGGGGGAGCCCGCACTGCCACCGCCGATCACTTCTCTATGGGACGGCGGGCCGGGCACCGGCAAGAGTTACGTCGCTAAAGCGTTGTGCACGGCCGCCAACTTTATATGTGGTCATGATGGCGCCGTGGTCTGTTGCGCCCCTTCCGGGGTCGCGGCTGCCCTCATTCCGGGCGCGCGGACCATTCATAACTTGGGTAATATCAAGCCCACGGAAGGTGCAAGGTCGGCACCTTTGAAGCCAATGAATCCGGCTATGAAAGCGGCATACGCGTTGCGCCTTGCCCGCGGTACGTGCTACATTCTACTGGTCGATGAGATTTCCATGGTGGAGGCATGCTTGTATGCCCATCTCGAAGGCCGATGTTCAGAGGTTCGACAAGTCGACAAATAATGTCCCCGTCCTGTTTCAGCTGGGCGAGTGTTATGCTCGGCGAGGATTGGCGAATCCTTATGAGGTCTCTGGCAGTGTGGCAAGCCGGTACAACAAAACGATCGCCTGTGACAGTAGTGGCTGGCATCTTCCTCTGGGAGGTAAAACCAAGTCGCCAGACTTGAAGGGGGCCGTTAAACTGGCCTTCGACGATTTGATCCAATTTGGTGGTGAGGGTCGACGGCTGTGTATGGGCGGGCGTATGGCTGTGTGATGATGCTGGACACGCACGTGACTTTGCGGTGCGCGCACGTGCTTCGTTGCATGGAGCATCCGTCCGCCAAGCCTGTGTACTAGGACGTCTTCCGTGCGTCTTCCTGACGTCTTCCGTTTTATCCTTCGATGACAGACCGCAGCGACGAGCTCCGAGGATACCCTACTCGACTTATTGGAGTGGAATCTGGATGGCAATATGACTCAAGAATCCTTTGGGTAACTGCTGCACATTTTGAAAACTAATCACCCGGACGTGTTTTCTAATTTGCCCGACTCCTTCAAACAAAGCATTGCTCGGTTTAAGGTCATGGATATCCCACTCCTAGTGGTGGACCTTTGCCCGCATGGGTGCGTGATGTTCGAAAAACAATTCGCGGACTTTGACCACTGTCCAAGGTGCGGGGCATGCCGTTGGGAGGGAGGTGAGGATCGGTGCGGTGCGGTGAATGCCGAGGGTGCGGACGACACCCGGAATGCCGAAGCCACCCTGAGTGCAAAGCGAGGGAAGGCGAAGTGCCAATTCTATCATTGGCATTTAAAGGATTTACTTCAAGCAATTTACAGTCATCCCGGCGTTGCTGGGCTCATGCGTTCGCACGCCACGCGGGAAAAGTCTGAGGAAGGCATTCTGGAAGACATTCCCGGTGAGTAACACATTGATAGAGCATATCCTGCATTGTCCCGAAGACGTACAGAAGATGTACAGAATGTCTTCCGTACATCTTCCGTACGACTTCCTGATTCCTACTACTTGAATGAATTTAAGTTGTATTTATGTATCTTGCAGATGGATCTGAGTGGAAGGCGAAGCAAGCTGCATATCCCGACTTCTTCAAGGACCCTCGCAACGTCATCCTCATGCTTTGCGCCGACGGGGCCACCGTTTGGAAGGACAAGTCGGGGGTTTTCCCTATCTACTTTCAAGTGTTGAACTTGCCACCGGAAATCCGCAAGAAGTTTGTGAACCTTGAGTTGTGGGGAATGATGGCGGGGAAGCCGAAGAACACCACCATCCTCTACGAGAAGTTGGTAGACGAGCTTTTGGAACTTTGGGAAGTTGGGTTTCCATGTTGGGACTCCTTCATGGACGACGTGTTCCAATGCCGGGCGATGCTTCTTGCCGCCGTGTTTGACTATGTAGGGCTCGTCGATGCTATGAACATTATGGGCGTGGGCAGCTTCTGTGCGTGTGCAAAATGTTTGATCCGGGGGAAGGGGAAATGCCCGCATCTAAATAAGATGTTGTACAAGTTTTGCGAGCAAGATCCGCCAGGTCCGTTTTCCCCAAAGACATGCCGAATGTGTTCACAACATCTTCCGGGTGTCATCTGAGCGTCTTCCTGTTATTGTACGCAGGGCCCGCCGTACCAAAGACCGACGAGTTCATTCGACGCGCGGGCCAACGACACGTCTTGCTTAGCACGTGTAAGAATGCGGCCAATCTTCAGGAAGTGTTGGAGGAGGAAATCGGCGAAACCGGTGTGAAGTTCCCATCGGCACTATCTCATTTGCCGTATTTCGATCTTTCCAAGAATGTCATCCTTGACGGCATGCATCAACTCCGAAACCTTGGGCTATATGTCCATGAGGCACTCATGGGGTTCGACTTTACGCCGGGTGTAAGAGAGCACGCTCGCGCGACCGATATGCATCCCACGTGGTGGAAGACGACAAGGGACGACAAAGGTGATGCAGTCAAAACCCGACCACTAGCTAGGAAGGTGCCCGGAAGGTGCCCCAAGTATCCTCTACGTGTCTTCCAGATGTCTTCCTGTTACCACTAACTTTCGCGCCCGGGAAAATGACAGGTGTGGAACGATATTCAATGGCAATTGGTCCGTTTCAAATCCCGATGCGGGCAAAAGGGTCGAAATCTTTGAGGTCGCTAGAGACCGCCTTGAAGTTCATGACGGAGCTCTCGTTGGGAAGGTCATGGGGGCAAGGCCATAAGAAGATGTTGCGTCCGAACGGCACGAACACCGGACCGAAGACGCTCAAGTCACGAGGCGTTGAAAATGCTACAAGCGGGCATCATGAGCGTGCTAGCGTCTTGGGATAGAGACGAGGGCTACTCGAAAAACATGCTTGAAGACTTGATCGGGCAGTTGACGGTCATAACGAGAGAGCTCACTTCGGAGCTTGTAGACTGTAAGGTACGGAAGACATCTGGGAGACATCCCGAATACGTTCCGAGTACATTCAACACGTCTTCCTTAATTGCCTTTTATTTGGTGATTTTGCAGGATGTTCCTAAGCTTCAAAATCTGGTGGATGAGTTCTTCAAGTCACTCGAGCGCGATGGCTCTCCTGACTGGCTGGTCATCAACACGCATTTGCTTTCCCACTTCCCCGACCAACTCCTCATGTATGGTCCAATACGGGGGACATGGATGTACGTGTTCGAATCATTCAACGGGAAGATGACCAGCCATATAAGGAAGGTGGGTGAAGAACAATGCATATCCGGTTCAGAGTGTTATGCAAGGCTTCGGGCGGTACCGGATGGTACATGTGGTGCGAGGGTTAATCTTGGTACTTCGTCGCCGGCGGGAGGCAACCACCAATCCCACCCGGCCACCCGTGCTCCGGTTCTTGACCCCCGCACCGTTGAGGGCGCCGAACACCGTGGTTTTGGGAACACAAGGCAAGCGCCATGTACTCTCCCGCGCTGAAACGAAAGCGCTGGAGTTGTGGATGCATGGCAACGTGCCCCAATACCGCAAGTTGAAGGCAAAATTCGACGCCTACGTCACCTACTGCAAGAGGTAAGTAAAAAATGAAACCCATAAGATGCCTGGAAGACGTTACATATATCTTCTAGACATCTTCCACACGTCTTCGGTAAATACATGTCCTGACACTGTGCACGTATACATTCGCAGGGAAAACCAGTATGTTCGGAGAAGTCACGGCGCACGAGCCGGAGCGTCTCGCCTGATGGATGTGCCGCTGCATGTGCACGGTAGCGACCCCAAGGTCTGGCTGGGGAGACCATTCACGGAGAATGAAGCGGCACTCGTCGAAGGGCCTCCTCACGTGTGTCAATCTTTCGGCTCGGTCGTGGTTCGAGGAGTTTGCTATCGCACGGCAGCTCAGGACAAGACGAAGAAAACTTGTCAACGTTACTTCCGAGCCTTTTTCTCCGGAGAAAACATCAAAGGCGAGGAAATCGAGACTGACCGGTGCGTCCGTGCATTACGTTTTGGTGAATGTGCGCAGAATATGTACCGAATGTCTTCTGCGTGTCTTCCTTACGTCTTCGGGGATTCTTACTATAGAGTATAATTGTGGCTCCAACTCGCAGGTACGCCATGGTAGATAGCATCTACAAGGTCGACTTGGCCGCGAAAGAGTACATTCTTGTGAAGGGAAAGTGGTTCCCTGAATTCAACTAAGCGACGACAAAACGGTTTGCCAAGCTAAACTCGAAGTACGGGCCGGACAATACCGCAAAGGTGGTGTACACATACGACCCGGATGATCCCGAGACACCTTGGGACACTACTGATCCATTCATCCTGGCGGCTCAAATTGAGCACCAAGTTGTAATCAAGAAACATCCTGTGATGAAGACGGCGGTGATATTTGATTTAAAGGCTGACTTTTTCGATTGCATCGACGATGATGGTTCACGACCGAAAGGTGCAAGACGCAAGAGGCGATCATGATAATACGCCGGGCATCGTACTTAGTGGTCTGTATGTTAAATAGATGCAATCGTACATGTATGTGTAGATAGACCTATCAATTAACTTAGCCGTATATTATGTATCATAGCAACAGAGCATGATGACAACCCTGAAGCTGTTAGGAAGATACCTGGAATGTCTTCCGCATGTCTTCCGTGCGCCTTCTGAATGTCTTCTGTGATTACGCGACTAGTGTACGTGTGGTATGAAGTAGCTATGTGGCCAAATTGCATAATTATCACATATGTGTCGATAACACATGTCAGAATGTATTCTGGCCCAGAAGACATTCGGAACATTTTCCGGGTATCTTCCGGGAAGACTGCCCTTTGCATGTCTTCCGGGAAGATGTCTTCCGAAATCCGGAAGACATTCCGCACATCTTCGGCACGTCTTCCCCGAAGAGTGTCTTCTGGTTTCCAGAAGACGTTCCCGTCAGAAGACGTCTTCTGGAAACCAGAAGACATCATTTCTCCGAAGACGTCTATAAGACGTTCAGAAGACGTCTTCTAGACGTCTTCTGATTTTCCCAGAATGTAGGGGAGGGCTGTTAGCACTCTCTACGCGCGCCCGGACCCGCGACGGGTGGTGGCATCATGCCGATGGGTCGGGAGTTGCGTGTTAAGAGGGCTGTTAGCACTCCCTACGCGCCCCCGGACCCGTGGCGTCACCGAGGTACGGTGTGGGTTGCGGTGTGTATGGTAGTCGCATGGGAAGTGCACAGTCTGTTGGTGACGGTTGCGATGTGGGGACAGCTCCCTGGGCACGCGCCTGATCCTTAGGGGCTCCACGGGATAGTGGGCGGTACCGTATGGGCGACGGTGTGCATACGCGTAGTGCGAGGGAAGGAGGTCGAGGAATGGGAGGTTAGATGGACAGGATATTCGAAGGCACATGACCAGTGGAGAACTCGAGACAAGCTTGAACACGGGGGATCCCTACAGCAGTTGCGGGAATTTGAGGCAGCCAGAATTAGTATGGAGGCGCAGGTTAGAGAAGAAGCAGCAAAGAGACGCGAACAGCGGCAACGTCATGTTAACCGCGCGGGCACCACCCTTGCCCATCTGATCGCTGATCCTTGCGATGAACTGTATCACTTAAACAGTCTAGAAGATGTTTCACCTCTGCCTTGAGAACAGTGCGAGACTTTGGAAGATGGAACATTAGCCCATGTCACAGAGTTGCACGCCTCTAGTTTCCTGCAGAGCCCTACTCCCCGTATTCTGGTGTTGTTCAGTGGTACTGGCTCAGTGGAGCGAGAGTTCTTGGGCTGTTTTCCCACCGCTACGGTGGTGACCCTGGACTCGGTAGCAGCATGGCGACCTACGCACATATCAGACATCCGTAAGTGGGACTATCAGCAGTATCCACCTGGGTATTTTGATGTGGTTTGGGCTAGCCCTCCCTGCACACAGTACAGTCAGGCGCGCACGACCGGTGGACCTCCTGATCTTGCGACTGCTGACGCTTGCGTACAACGAACCCTGCAGATCATTGAGTATTTGAAACCTCAGCATTGGTTTCTGGAAAACCCTCGTGGCCGCTATCCCAATGCTCTCCGTTTGCGCCCTTTCATGCGTGATCTGCCCCTGCCTAAAGTGTGCACCTATTGTATGTATGGCGAGCGGTACATGAAACCAACATGCATATGGACTAACTCTGCACCCCCAACACCTTTGCTTCGATGTACAGTAGAAACGCCCTGTGCTTGTAGGTGGGCGACGGGGGCGCATGCGGAAACAGCCCAGCTTGGACCTCACCCATCGCAAATCGGAGCTGGAGTGTCCAAGAAAGTGTACCCTGTGCCCGCACTACTCCTGCGACAACTCTTTCAACACCTGAAGTTCAAGGACAGGCAGCAGCCGAAGACTGAAGAATGAAGACCCCGGTGAGCGGTTCCCTTGGGTTAGCGTCCTTGAGGCGGGACCTCGGGTTCCCTCCCACAACCGTCATGTTCATGGCGATGGGAACCAGTGAACCCAAAGACTGGCGGGGACTAGAGAACCCAAGGACTGGCGGGAACTAGAGAACCCAAGGACTGGCGGGCACGGAGAACCCAAAGACCGTACGGGATCCAGCAAACCCAAGGACTGGTATAGTAGTTGTAGGATATGCATACGTGACGGGGGCATCGAGGCATCTGACATATTCATCAATGATTTCGTACCTCAAGGGAGTGTTTCAGGAGAAGTTCACTCCTAAGGGGGGGAGAGTTGTGCCAGGGGGCATAACGCTGTTGAAATTCAGAAAGTTGGTATGACAGTATGACAGCATGACAGCATGACAGTATGGCAGTGTGACTGTATGGCTGTATGACTGTATGACTGTAGGTCTGTTCTGGAATAAGATCGATGTCGAATAACGAATCAATGAGACAGTAATCGAGAACGAGGCTATGACGGGTATGACGGTCACGGGATGACGGTGTGAAGGAATTCCGTGACAGGCATTGATAAGGACGTTCAGAAATGGTTTCGGCCTTCTTGAATACAAACTTGCAATGCAACAAACCTAGCCAGTAACTCTCATAGACTCAAAATAGTATATAGTAAATAGAAATAAATCGTTCCGTCACGATAATCCGATAGTCCGATATTGTTAAGTGCCACCGGGCACATGTAATCTCTCGAACCCAGCCTGGAACCTCTACCCCCCGTAATCTCTCGACCCCAGCCTGGCACCTCTACCCCCCGTAATCTCTCGACCCCAGCCTGGCACCTCTACCCCCCGTAATCCCTCGACCCCAGTCTGGCACCTCTACCCCCCGTAATCTCTCAGGATCTTTAAGGATCACCGGAGCTCACAACTGACCTCTGAAACCTTGACTGTAAGATTCAGATCTGACAACTCGCCAAACAGATCAGGACCATAGGATCATAGATCGCAACAACCCAGATATTGCGCTGTCAGCTTGAAACCCTAGTCACTGCATCGGGTCCATCTTTGGAACACAGGTCCAGGTGTTGTATCAGGAATTTGAATGGTGAGATGACGTGGATTATTTGTTGATCTCGTTTCACGGCCTCTCAGTGAAGTCCCGTGAAGTCATCACATTGTATGAGTGATTGGTCAGTGTTAGCGCCAGTTTGGCGAACACACCAAGTGTAAGTGTTCTCATTGGGATGCTTTAGCTCCATGATACAGTTTTATAAAGCAAAGAAGATTCGATTTGCTAGAACACATATCGTCCATATAACCCAGCGATGATTTTCAGTCAATTTAATTTACAAATTACAGTGATACATCACATGTTCTGTTTCATCGGTCTGCTGGCGTTGGCGGCGTCTCATCTCTTCGTTTATAGTTGTCAACGAAACCATGATTGCATGCCGCGTTCTGTCGACCTCATTTTGAAGAGTGTCCGTGTTTGAGAATTTCCAACAAGATATCGCAGCCAATCATTGCCTTTCTTGATAAACAAAACTTGATTGGATGTTTCAAGATTTGTGCTAGAACTAACGCAACATGGCGCATCATTTTATTAAAACGCTTCAGCAGAAAGGAGCTAGCAAATAATGACAGATTTCTGCTTTCTGCAAATAATAACCTCACTTGACAGGCAAATATGCCTCGGGTCACTGCCGGAACAGGAGCGCCAATAAAATAGCTATGATTAATACACTCACTACCAAGTTTCGGTGTATCAACGGGCCCGTTTTCGACATACCAATCTGAACCTCTAGAATTCTATTATATGTATCAGCGTCAACAAATATCCCTCAGGAATATGCTTTCCCTGGACAGCTAGATTGGTCCCTGGGGCAGTGTTTGGATGAGATGTATTGGGCAAATCCGTTGTAACCTATCTATCGTGGGCAAATCCGTTGTAACCTATCTGCAGTGGGCGCATCGTCTCGCCTGCTGTTCATAATTCGATTTGAATGAGTATGTGGCTTACGTTCCCTCTCAAAGCATATTGCTCCATATACATTTAACCAATCACGCTTATTCCATATACTCCGTCGAGCAATTTACATTTCCCTTGAGTGCATTCGTGAGAATGTCGTGTAACTTACAGAGAAAGGCTATGCGTGTAGATCCATGTCGGATATGTGTATCAAACGGATTCCGTTGCAGCCCCAGGGAATCCCATCGACAGAGGCCGAAGGTTTGATTCTGCTTGTTGCATGACGGTGCAATATGACATCCAGCCGAGTTGACTTTGGGAATGTATTTTGGTCGGGCAGAGAACTCTACGAGACACTGTAGAGACCGAGGTGCCAAGGCCAAGCATAAACATGACCAACGATCCTGGCACCCTTGCAACATCACTGATGGCAGCTTCTGATGACGATCGGCATGCCAGTTGTGTGAATCCAATCTACGCTTCCAATGATGCTCAGCATGCGCAACACGGCGATGACAACGATTTCGAGCAGGATGATTTCATGCAAGAATTTTACAGAAAGGTGCAATGAGATACACGGATAGGCATGGATGCATCCATGAACTTTGCCTGAAGCTATCGTTAGAAAACAGACAGAAAACTTACAAGTAAGCATGAAATAATTCAATTTTACCAGTATGATTTTAAAATTTCTTTTGCTCATCGCATCTCATTACCAACAGACACACTGCAACGCATTTCATTTAGAATGCCTTTCTTCTTACATGCTTTGAAGTGTGTGAGAGAAAATCTCTGGTGGATTCTTTTCTAGGCCGATTCACAGCTTCACATGCTTGCTAGGCTGATTGTACAGCATCTAGGCGAAATGCCCAGAGTCCCCTGGGGTTGAGTGGGTAGGGACGGCAAAAGGACATGACTGCAGACTTGCCAGATCAAACCTCCTAACTACTGCCGAGTGCGAAGCCCTCAGATCTAGATCTCCGTTCCTTCTCGAGCTGACGACCCAGGAATCCCTGACCAATCTAAGGCACAGAGACCTCTAGAATCTCGCAGGCTCCACTTTACCCATTTCTTTTGCTCATCACATGTCATTGCCATGTAACAGAGATATTGGACACACTGCCCTGTGCTAGGCTGATGCCACTCTCGCCACCTCAGTGTGGTCCAACTGAAGTACTTCGCCATGTGCTGGTCCGGGGTAGTGTGGGGTCAATGTAAGTGTGGGTGGCGGAGGGCAGCTGAGACCACCCGCCAAGGAAGCAGCACCGCTCCAGCGATGTCTCAATTGCCCTGGCACATGTACAAGCCCCCGTGCGGGTGCTGTGGCCAGAGAAGTGTCTCCCTCCCGTAGTGGCAGTACATCCGGGAGCTTGAGGGCCCTACTTACGGTAAAACTTTTGTACCCCCAAAAAACAATCATTACCGCGGGCTGCATTCTGCATAACTCCATCTAGGAAATCTTTGGATGGAGGCAGCACCGCATTTTTGTATACAAAAATGCGAAGCAACACACGTTTGGCACTAACAGCCTTTTTTTCGAGTGACTCAAAAAGTCATTGACTGAAATTTCAGAAATCTCAGGTACTTTTTTACGTAATCTGCAAACGCATCCCTCGCTTTCGCTTTCGCTTTCGCTTTCGCTTTCGCTTTCGCTTTCGCTTTCGCTCTCGCTCTCGCTCTCGCTCTCGCTCTCGCTCTCGCTCTCGCTCTCGCTCTTGCTCTCGCTCTCGCTCTCGCTCTCGCTCTCGCTCAAGCACTTTTTCCTCCTCGCTTTTTAACAAGCATCATCTTGCGCGCAATTAAGTCCACGCAAGTTCTTCAAGCATAATGCAGGTGGATATTGAACACTTTTCGAGGTGCCAGATACAAGACGATTCAGCACCTATATGTATAGCACCTTTCAACTCTACCTATATGTCAATATACTTAACTCTCACACATTTTCATATAGTGCTTATTGTCGCTTCTATCTTATTCCCTTGGGACATTCACAGATCTACAGCGCCTCTTCTGGCGAAATATTGGTCGATCGCACGACATTTTCGAACCGCCCTACGTTTTCCTTGTGAAAAACTGAAACATGTCAACACCATGAACTCTTGAATAGGATGATTTTATGACAAATAGAGTTTTCCCTTGGGAACCCTATTCCCATAGCGATTGCTGAAAATACTGCGCCCGCCTTATGGCGCAGTATCGGCGGCTCAGCGGACGGCGGTCCTGACTTCACTTGGTGTTTCCCTGATGCGGAAAACTACTCCTTTTGCATACTTTGCACGATAATGCTTCTTAGTATCGTTCCTCGCTTGCCCAAGAAAATCGCAGATCCGCAGCACCCCTTCTGGAGGAAAACTGGCTAGTCCGACGCCAATTCTGAGCCGATCGGCGGTTTCGTCGCGAAATTCTGAGGTACCGGTAGCTACTTTCGTCTCTTCAAATGGTCGATTTTACGAAAAGTTGTGATATCCCTTGGGAACCCCATTATATTCCCCGCGGAATAATCGCAGACGTGCCCATATTGTAAGTTTATTGTGAGCGTTAGCGAACACATGTTTTGACTATACGCTTTCCACCTTTTAGGAAAGTAGAGTTGCGTGGTTTTTTTTCTTCTTCTCGCATTTGCGAACTTATTTGCAATCAACGAAGATTGCGTAGTAAACCATAATGCCCATATACGAAGGGGACCTATTTTCACACACGATTCGCTATACATAACAATGCGTTGCTACATGCTTAACAATGCGTTGTCCTAGCACACGCAGTACTAACAGTATGACCTGCGGTCAAACTAGTGGTGACTGTTATTTTGACCCGATGTGCGCAGAAATCCAAAGAATGATGAAGTCCATCGAGTAGCAAATATACAATCCATCGAAATATATATTTCTTTTTTGAGACATATCATTGCGGGTAGGAAATGCAAAGAAAAGCGCGATGAATCATAGTAATGGTGCACTCGGTGATGATTCAAGGTCAAATCGTGGCCGTCTGTGGCCAGATTATTGCCTCATCCGGTGATGTGATGCCAGTTGTTCGCCATGCAACGATGGGTGTAATCGATAGTGGGCGAGGTAGCTGCACAGACTAGACGAAGCCGCATCACACCACTTTCGACCAATTCTTATCAAACTATAAACCAGGTAGAACCACACATGTATACAGTATTGCTAATGGTGCAGTATATATATACTTATTCACAGCAACTCCACCAATCCCTTTCGAATTTATTTCAATTCAATCTGATTTAAGCTAAGTTTCTGTTGCTAAAGCGGAGCCTAGCTCAATGCTCCGTGCAAACCTGTGTAATAAGTCTGACTGCTGCGCATCAAGAAGGGCCAAAAGCTCCCTTGCTTGCTTGAATGCTGCCGCCTGCCGCCGCAGTCTCAGTTCTTTCACTCTTTTATCCTGTGTCATTGCTACTTCATTTTTCGAGCCCTTTTCTCCCAAACGCGCAAGTTCCCAGCGTCCCATCTGTGACGTATCCATCTGGAAGGTTGCCTCGTTCCTATACTGCTCAACAGTTTTGAGGATAGAAATGGAGAAGGCATGCTGGCGCCATGTGTCATCTACCTGCTTTTTCCCCAAGATATCTTCATCAGGCCTTGTCAATCGACAGGTCACCGCCCCTTTGGAACTCAAGCTAATCTCAACAGGATTATCAGGCTCCCCCCTTCCAGCCCTTCGAAACGTGCGCCGAGCTGCTTGCTTTAACTCAATGCTTTCCTGCTGCTTGAAGTTGGCTTCATCAGATGATCTAAGACGGCATCCCATGCCGTACTCACCAGAAGTGTGTATGCCAAGCATGCGGTCCTCACTGCCAGAAAAGGGTGTCGACTTTTCTGGCTTCAGCTCTTTCAGTGGCCCTTGCATGGCACCTGCAGCAAGCGTGCCGTTGTCTCCATCATCGGCTTTATCATTGGCTGTAGCGCCCACAGCTGCATTTACGGTTGCATCTTGCTCGCTGAAGTTTTCACATACTGGCTGCTTGGTTTGATCCCGGATCCCCGAATCGACCAGAGTCTTGCTAAGTGCCGCTGATGCTGGGGGCATTAGTTGGGAGGCTTCATCTGAATTGTTAATCATCTGTAATTCTCTGCGTAGCCCACTGTACGACATGGAAGCAACCTGGCGCTTCCTTGCAGTACCAATGCTATGCACTTGCCCAGTAAGTGGTGGTTGTTTTTTCGGCATCTTACAGGTCTCGGCGCAAGCGTCCGCATTATCCTCAAAGGTGTCACCATCGCCAACATATTGTTTCCCAGCAGACAGCCACGCCTGGATGGCACCCTCTGCTACACGTGCTCGTCGCAACGGGGAGCCACGTGCAGCTCGGCGGAAGGATCCCCGCCTGCTGGATTGTACAGGTGGCGTGTCTGGCCTGAGCAGCGGGTCATGCATGACCATGCTGAAAACTTCCTCCGAGTTCTCATCCAGGTCGAGCCCTGCATCGAGCGGCGCATCATGGGTGGTTGCCTGCCACGTCCACGCCTGAATCGCGCTGCGGTCATCTGGAAGGTCCTCCTTGGGGTCTTGGTCTCTTTTGCCACTGCTGTGATGCCGATGAAGGAGGCGGTGGGCACTGCGGATGCCGGACCAGACGGATCCCGATTTGCACTGCTTCCCACCGTTCGTCAAGGCGTCGGCCCCGTGAGAGTGCAGCATAGATCGCCGACGCTTCTTCAGAATGCCAGTGAATGAGAGCATAAGCATGGCGTCACGGATTGCCAAGGTCCTCACTGCGTGCACTTTTTCATTGATCGTGACATGCAGGGCGTGGATGACCTGGCGCAGCAGGACCATCCTCTGCTTGTCGCCCTGTCCCTTCATCAGCAGCACCGGGGTATCGTCGGGAAGCATCACCCTGCCGTCCTTAACGGCGGTGACGTTTGCTTTCTTACCCATCAAGGTTTGCTTGAAGCTATTGAAGGCCTGGAGGTCCTGCCCGGGGCCAGTGCTCTTCACCAGCTGGGCAAGGACTTTTTTGACTGCAGGCCGCTGCCCTGTCTTGCGGAGCACCCACTGACGCAGCAGCCCCCAGCTGTCTTGCCACACGTACTCCCCATCACCTTCGGTTTCGGTTTTTTGCTGGTGTGCTCGGACGCGGCTGAAGTTCATTGTCAGCATGCCGATGCCCAGGTTTGCCACAATCCAGTTCATCAATACGGCAGATGGCATCATCAGTCCCCATGCCAGGGCCTTCTCAATCCTGCGCACCAGGGGTCAAAAGAGGGGTCATCTTAGCCCCGCATGCCTTGGTACAGCGTATCACATGGGGGCAACTTCTCACGATGCGCATTCAGTATTTAGCCTCGATGCTGTGCATGGCTGGCATCCACATATTCCCACCTCATCTCAGGCATCAAGGATCATATCGCACTCCTCGAGCAAAATATTGGCCATTGACCCAGTCTATGATTCACACTTTCAAGAAGGCTGTGCAATTTTGACGATGGAAGGCAGTAGGCGTGCTCTATACATAGGACTCTACGAACGTGATTCCGGAGACGCCAGGCAGTCAGGAGAAAGGCGACAGGGCCACGTCAGCCTAGTGACAACTGCAAAATACAACAGCTTACAACCGTAGGATCCTGAACAGCCCGAGGTCAGGATATGGGGGCCCGATGTCCTGTCCCACGAGTTCATGACCAGGAGCTACTCTGGAAACAACACCTCTGGGAATTCAACTAATCGTGGCCAGGTCGACAGGCACACATCATTCAACGAAAGAGATGACGGCCTCTGAATTAATCGGACGGCGTTAGGAGAGTCAGGCATGCACCTCGATGCTTCCCAGGAGGCCTGGGCGTCGGCCCCCCTGCCCAGGATGGACTTTCCGGTCTTGCCATACGAGCCATCCTTCACAAGCTCGAGGCACCACTGGTTGGCCCTGCTCAGTGTGGAGAGGGCCTCCACGTGGTAGCCAAAGGCGATGTGCGCCAGGGTGGCAATCATCATGAACAACAGAGCGGAGAGCACTAGAAAGTGAAGCAGATCCGTTTGAATGCGGTGTAGTGTGAGGCCAACGTACGCAAGACGTTCCTGGTGCGGCGCCCCGCAAACCGCCCGCCTCAGCTGGAAAGCTCGGCCTATGCATCGCAAGAGGACGGCAATCCCGCGCAGCAGCTTCATCCCCATCGACTATGCGCTGCGCTCGAGCAGATGCTTTCGAGTCATGTGGAAAATGCTATGTGCACTGTAGGACGATAACTATCTACTTGTCAAAGGGATATATATAACTTATATATATCAATGGAAGGTAAACTACTGCACTTTACAATAGACGAATAGGTAACACTAAAAGTACGAAGAGATAACCCAACTAGGAAGTAATGAGGAGACATACAGTGTCTCCTCTCATATCATTGCTAGTGAGTTCCCGCCATTCATCATCGTTAGGTGTCACTGTCACACTGTATCGTCTCGATACTATCGGTACTATCGACACTGTCGATACCGTTCGAGAATCGTCACATCGTGGTCGATACAGTTGCATTTATCATTCAGGCTACAGTCGATATAGTGATCTCTCGTTATCAGCAGGGAAGGCTTGACTACCGTTTTCCTACCCCTCCTGGCTCTGTGCACCAGGAAAGACCCTGAACACCATTACACGGAGCACATGAAAACACTCTACAGTCTAAGCCTTCTAAAAGTCGGTCAGATTCAGCTCCGGCTCCACTTTGCATTGAAAGCCGTCAACAATGAGGTCCTCCACTCCTCACTCGAGGTGGTGCACTCGACGTCGTCGATGAAAAAATTCAGCTGCACCACGAGCACGTTCGGAATGTCAATGAAATACACGCTCGGGTCACTCTCAGACACCGTAAACCGGTTGTCGTACTGCAGCAGCCACTCCTTGATGTCCACTGCTCTGCTCGCATCGAGCACAACGGTCACGTTCTTCTCATGATACAACCTCTGGTCACGAAGTCGGTCGTACACCTCAGGAAGTCGGTCGTACACCTCAGGCAACACGAACACCTTGCCCTCACGCACCAGCTCATACCGTGCCGCACCGTCCATGCTCCGCAACTCCCGTTCCACCAACGTAGCATACAGGTCGTACGAGTCCTCCAGGGCCACAGCCGATATCAAGTTGAAAGGTGAGTCAGGCACGTACTGAGCCTCGATGAGCAGCTTGTCCGTCTGCTTCGTCACCAGATTCCACACCTCCACGTAGCCGACTCCACCCCCTCGCGATGTCGTCATTTGCCCTGCCATTACTTTAAACGACCGAGCACTGTCAGCACGCACCGTACCGTTCACAAAGAAACGAACGTCGTTAAAAATGTGCGTCGTTGCCATACTGTCGTAGTGCAACACACGGCGTGCTGCACCCACTTCAACAGCAGACGCTGCCGATGATTCTGCCGATGATGCTGACGCACCGTCGCAAGCCGATGATACTGCCGGTGATGCTGACGCGCCGTCGCTATCTGAAGATGACACCACATAGTCGTCAGCAAACGGATTTGTGCAAGGCGTCGCAGCCGATGAGACCACATAGCCGTTAGCAAACGGATTCGTACAAGGCGTCGCAGCCAATGACACCGCCGAACACGCAATAAGGACCTCCTCGTGCCCCTCCGCGTTCCACACCTCGTCGTCTGTCATAACAGCCGCCGCGGCTTTTTCTGCCACCTTCAATTCCTTCCGACGTTTCTCAACAGCAGCACGAATTCTCGTTTCCTCTGCCGGAAACCTCTTGACGTAGTCCTCCAATTTCGTCGGGTTCGTCAACCAGCACGCGTCTGTCGCGTGCCCGTTACCCGCACACGTCGCACAGACGATCTTCTTCTTGTCGTTCTTGTCCTTCAGCACTTCTGCTGCTGCTGCTGCTGCTGCTGACTCAGTGGCTTCCTGCCGCGACCAACCCTTCAGGATGTTGATAAAGTGAAATTCGCACTGTTTTACCAACATATCAAACGTCGGTTTCGATTCTCCACCCAATTTAGTCACCACCAATGAATAACTGCCAGGCAACGCGTCAATAGCTGCAGCCAACACCATGACTTCCACCGTGCGTGCGTCCAGTCGCTCCCCTCCATATCTCGCGATTGACGACTTCAGGTCTGTGAACGCACCCAACTGCTTGACAGGATCCTCGATATCGTTCACCTTCAATTTGTGCAACCGCGAAAGTGAGTTTGCGAGCTGACCGAATAACTGCGGCTCAACTTTTGCGCGCAACTTACTGTACGCTTTCTGACCGTCGCCCTCGCACCGTCGCACCAAGTCGAACGCTGCGTCCACCGTCACGTGCGTCAATATCGCTGCCAAAACTTCGTTAGCTAAAGTTGACACCACCACATAGTCGTCAGCAAACGGATTCGTACTCGGTGTCGCTGCCGATGCAAAGGCCGACGACAGATTTCTTTTCGAGACCACGTCACCGTCGATCTCCTCTTCCACCAGCTCTAAGAGCTCTGGATAGAAACGAACTGCTGACTCTATCTTTGTACTGAACTTAGTCCAAGCCTCAAACGTGTTCCGTTCATTCCCTGAATACTTGCTAACTCCGAAGGCTTTGATCACACTCTGCACAAATGTCTGCGCATTTTTCTGTTTCAACTTAAAAACGTCGTGATCCTCTGTACCTACCACCGTACTTGCTTTGCGTGATTCTACTAACTGCTCCTGCAGCTGAGACATCATTTGCATTTGCATATACAGCAACTGCTGCATCGATGGCGTTTCTCCTACTCCTTCTTCCATTTTCCACTCCACACCTTTCTGTGAAGCTCCTTCAGACTTGACACTCATCTCAGATTGCACAGCAGCAACTCACTGCTGTGGGCCCATAACCTAGGACGATAACTATCTACTTGTCAAAGGGATATATATAACTTATATATATCAATGGAAGGTAAACTACTGCACTTTACAATAGACGAATAGGTAACACTAAAAGTACGAAGAGATAACCCAACTAGGAAGTAATGAAGAGACATACAGTGTCTCCTCTCATATCATTGCTAGTGAGTTCCCGCCATTCATCATCGTTAGGTGTCACTGTCACACTGTATCGTCTCGATACTATCGGTACTATCGACACTGTCGATACCGTTCGAGAATCGTCACATCGTGGTCGATACAGTTGCATTTATCATTCAGGCTACAGTCGATACAGTGATCTCTCGTTATCAGCAGGGAAGGCTTGACTACCGTTTTCCTACACTGCACACACGTCTGCGTGGACCAGCTTCCGGTCGTGGCAGGAGAGGACCGCACGATCTACGACCATCAAGTCAACGACTTAGCGCCACATAACGCCCTCATGATGATTCGTTTGCCGGTGAGGGTGAATCAGAAGCCATGCTGCCCGCGATGCCCATACGCTGGGCCGAAATCGGTTGGCCTTGGTGAATGATATGCCAACACTTGAGCGGGGTCCTCGGCATCCTCATTCATCAATGGAATTGCATCGTAGCGTTGCCTACGTTGCAAGTCCAGGCAAAACGAGTTGCAGGAAGGGATGCTATCTACTTAATTGCTCCCTTCATGGTCATGACAAAACCGCAAAACAGGTTGTACATGCTGGTCGATGCAGAGTCAGCACCATCTCATCATCAGGCTTGTGCCGATTCTGCGAAAACCATACTCAAGCCACCCTTACGATCTTGATTGTGCTGACTTAGTGGAGGCCACGTTCAATGCTTTCCAGTTTTGCCATACTGAGTGTGTCTTGTCATACTGAGTGTGTTGCAGCCCTAAAAGCTACCTAATGACTCAATGGAATTGCTACAAAATGCCATGCTGCATCGTCACTGGCCACAAGCCCGCCCCCCCCCCTTCCTCACGGTCCACCTCACGGAAGCGCGAGGTGTGCGGGTGACGCTGACCTGGAATGCCATGTTTCTTTGCAACCGCAGCAGCAACAAGAAAATGTTCGCCGACTGCACTAGCCAGTACACCTGCTGCAGCAGCTCCAGGTGGCTCACTTGGCGGAACACACTCTGCATGTCCTCATATCCCGCGCTATCCTCTCTCAAGGCCCAGGCGGGGATGTCAGTCTCTGGCGTGGTCTCCAAGGGGCCGGTAGTCTCCTTGTCCTCGACCCGGGCCGTGAGGAAGAAGTTGGCTCGTGCATACGAGTCGTGGTACACATTGAAGTCTGGGGCGGTGAGCAACTCCATCTGGTGGAAGGTTTGTATGTAAACAATGGCCAAAGCGAGTGCTGCGACCTGTAGCATCAGCAACGAAGAGCTCCCGACACCCTCAGAGCCCCATAACCCAGTCCATCACTATCTTGAGCATGCACTACTGTCTCATATATCTTATGAACACGGAGTTAGCCGGCGCTGCAAAAAGGTTTGATCATCATTCATAACCTAATATATCTTCAAGTACTGTATCTGATAGTACCTCGCGCACAGAAGCCACCAAATAAGAACAAGTGCCCCATATTTTGGAACATCAGGCTTTTGAAAACAGTGGGTGTGGAGGCTGTGGAGGCGAAGCCTTCTCTGTGAGGGTGTGTTGGGGGCAGAGCCCATCCACTGGCAACATTATCAGTATTCAGCCGATAGTTTTGCACTTCACATCTCATTGCCAACAGGCACACTACATAGCATTTTATCAAAAATAGCTTTTTTCTTCTTACATGCTTTTATGTGTGTGTATGCGTACCCTTGCGACTCCTTTGGCGCCCCGTAGCCACAGAAGACTGCACTATGTACCCACGCCGGGGATCAAAGGATTCCGCACACACTTCGGGACACTTATCCGAATTCTCCGGAGCTCACTAGTGAAGAATGGGACCCCCTAAGCCTCGCTGAGCCACCTGAGCCCTTCTGCATCTGCACCGCCAGCGCACTGTTGCCTTGTGCCTGAAGCCATGTGTGTGTATGCGTATGCGTATCCTTGCGACTCCTTTGGCAACCCGTAGCCACAGAAGACCAGCTGCACTATGCACCCACGCCAGGGATCAAAGGATTCAACACACTCTTCGGGACACTTATCCGGAATCTCTGGAGCTCACTGGTGAAGAATGGGACCCCCTAAGCCTTGCTGAGACAACTGAGGCCCTCTGCCCTTGCACCATCGGCACGCTGCTGCTGTGCCACCGAAGCCGATTCAGCCATAACGCCCGAGCTGCCCAAGCCGTCTCCACCACGAAGCCTACGCGCATGGTCACCTCTCTCTCTCTCTCTCTGTGAGAGAAAATCTCTTTTTGGAATGTTTTTTCCAGGCTGATTCACAGCTTCACATGCGTGGTAAGTTGATCCCTACCAAATAGGGACGGGTCCATGTGATTCATAAATCACATGGACCCCGCATGGACCTCACGTGGACCCCCGTGGACTTGGAATGGACCTCGCATGCCCCAAATGGTCAGACATTTCTCCCTAGGGGTCCATATGGGGTCCACTGAAGGTCCATGTGGGGTCCATACGGTTTTCAGTCACATGGACCTCACATGGACCCTCCCTACGGGTCCATGTGGGGTCCATGTGATACCTCTTAGTGTGTACGTAGCATGTGGACCCCACATGGACCGGTGAGGGCCACATGGGTCCGATGGTCAGACATTCCTACGGGTCCATGCGACGCATGGACCCAACATGGACCCCGCATGGACCAGTAGGTACAATCACATGGACTTCACGGGGACCACTCAGTTATCATCACATGGACCCCACATGGACCGGTGAGGGCCACATGGGTCCGATGGTCAGACATTCCTACGGGTCCATGCGACGCATGGACCTCGCATGGACCCGTAGGGAATGCATCACATGGACCCAGCATGGACCCCGCCCGTTTGGGCGCTCGCTCGATGGGTCCATATGATTACTCAGCAGGTCCATGTGATTATTAAGCGGGTCCATATGATTGTCTTGCGGGTCCATGTGATTATTTAGCGGGTCCATGTGGGCATTAAGCGGGTCCGCGTGATTCTTCAGCGGGTCCATGTGGGCATTAAGCAGGTCCGTGTGATTATTTAGCGGGTGCGTGTGATTATTAAGCGGGTCCAAGTGAGTACTCCGTTGGTCCATGTGATTATCAAGCGGGTCCATATGATTGTCTTGCGGGTCCATTTGATTATTTAGCGGATCCATTTCATTATTTAGCGGGTCCATGTGGGTATTAAGTGGGTCCGCGTGATTCTTTAGCGGGTCCATGTGACTATTAAACGGGTCCACATGATTATTATTCCATGGGTCCATGTGACTATTCCACGGGTCCATTTGATAATCATGCAGGTCCACGCACGTGATTATTTAGCAGGTCTATGTACTCTCTTGTGAGTCCGAAAATGCTGCCGTTCGTGCTATCGCTGGGCATGAGATTCTCGCATGGCGGAGGAAGGCAAAGCATTGTTACAAAGATTGTGCATGCTAACAAAGCAAGCAAGGGCAGATCATCTTTCAACAAACGATAACGACGGAACTGTTAAACATACATGAACGTATTACATTCACGTATTATTTTCAGCCTATCCACCCTATCGTTATAAAATTCACTACAAACCAGGTTGGCACGAAACCTTAACATCGACGAAAGCATACATAAAATACTTGATGAACACATAATACTTAAAGGTTAAATATAACTAGTTACTCGCACAAAACTCCTAACATCCTACAAACTATTTTCCTATACCGTGAACGCGGAGATGCAACCGGCCGGTAAGCAGACCTGCAGTCGGACAACGAGACACGGAAATTAGTAAACGCATAATAAGAAAGAGACCGAATGCAACACAACCGCGAATAATAAAGAAATGGAAACCAAACAGCGAACAAGACAACCGACGATTTGAGTGTCGCGCACCAAACATCCGACTGTGCTGATGTTCGTGAGGGAGCTCAACTGGATACATCGTTCAACAGATTTCTGCGGGCACAAGGACAATCCGGTCAGAATATTTCCAATAAAACAAAATACGTATCGTCCGGTGGGGTGGGTTGGAATCAAACCAACGAACTTGCTCCAGTCCGAAGAACTGGGGAGACGCATGTCTCTTCCACCCCCAATGGCACAAACAAGTAGAGAAAGATTGCGCAAAAAATACGCGTCAGCAAACCATAATAAAAATTCAACAAGAAGGTCTACGTATGCATGAATATCACAGTATACAGAAAGCACACAGAGCAAGACTGCACGAGGGCTCTCTGAGACCGCCGACAAAACTGAGTGGAGGACTTTTGAGCTCCATCCTCCAAATGCTGAAAAGTCAATACAGTACCGAGGTTGACGTTGAGCTTGACACACGCCTATCGCCTTCACCGTGTCCCTGCGCTGTCGATGTCGATGTCGATGTCGATGTCGTGTGATGACGATGACGATGACGATGACGATGAAAGGCTACTGTGTCACGTTTACCCCCCCCGACCCCCGCCCCTCTTTCGCCAACTGATTTCCGTTCTTCGATTTTTTCCCTTTAGTTCGATTTGAAAAAATCGCACGCACAAAAATGCCGATATCTCACGGGAAAAAAACATTTTTGCTTTTTTGTTTGGCAGGATATATTGCAATCAACCTGCCCCTTTTAGTGCCCAAATTTTGTTTTTTTCGATTTTTGGGTCGATTTTCGCCCTCTCTCAACTAGGAACTTTTACACCGCTGCTTGCCTCGCCGACGTTCTTTAGATAGGTCCACGTGAGGTCCATGTGACCAGAATCCCCCAAAATGTGAAACTGTGCGTCGGTCCCATAGGCTTCATCACGGGTCCATGCCGTCGGTCCGACAGTGGTCCGATGTATTATTTGGCAAGTCCACGCGAGGTCCATGCATGGTCAGACATTTTTGCACCACATGGACCCTGTTTCGTTCCCTAGACCCGGCGTTTTTTTTTGTAAAATCTCGGGGACCCGCTAATCCTCATGGGGGCAGCGTGAGAGCGAGCCTTTAACACTGGTCGGTCCAAGTGAGGTCCATGTGTAACGCGTAACCCCAAAATGCACTTTTTTAAGCAAAAACAGGCAAAAACACCTGTGCGTCGGTCCCATAGGCTTCATTACGGGTCCATGCCGTCGGTCCCACAGTGGTTCAACGGGTTATTTGGCAAGTCCATGCGAGGTCCATGCATGGTCAGACATTTTTGGACCACATGGACCCTGTTTCGTTCCCTAGACCCGGCGTTTTTTTACTTTACCCCATAGGGGCGGGCTGTGTTCCACCTATGGGACCATAGGGTTTATTAGGGTTGCGGCGTCTTGCTGCGGTGGATTCCGAACGGGTCCGTGTGGGGTCCGTGTGGGGTCCAAGGCATGGTACCGACGGGTCCATGTGGGGTCCCAGGCATGGTACCGACGGGTCCGTATGGAGTCCAAGGCATGGTACCGACGGGTCCGTATGGAGTCCAAGGCATGGTACCGACGGGTCCGTGTGGGGTCCAAGGCATGGTTCCTACGGGTCCGGGGTTCGGGACCGGTTATGGACTGAGTGATTCCTATCGGTCCGAGACCCCGCCCCCGTATAGTACTGCTCGCTTTAAACACTTACTCACCCGTGTACGACCTTTTGCAGGCGTTCTACCTGCAACATGCTGGATAAAATGGTTTGGCACTTGTCTATGTGACGATAGATGGCGACTCCACAGGGCATACAAGGAAGCCGCCCTGGACGCTACGTTTCAGAGTATGGCATTTGTCCGTGTAATCAATGCCACCACCGAGGGCTTACGACACGTGAACTTGGCCGCCGTCAAATTCTCCGACATGTCAAACAATATGGTGTATACATTCCGCAACAGGAGTTCGAAGAAGAGAATGAGCGATCATCTCCCCGAGATGATGAGATGGGCGGTGCGGATCGTGACCATACCCCTCGGGAAGCCGAGGTGATATCCAACTTTGAAGCGTTGGCGAAACACATCGAGGACTTGGGGTTTGGGAAACAACTACGTGATGATGATGGCGAATCGTCATCCGGAGACGACAGCGGCGAAGGGGAAGGCGGTGGCGAGGAGGATGAAGATGCCGAAGAGCTTACCGACGACTCTGCGGATGATTCCGATGGCGAAGGCGATGTGGTGAGTGCGGTGTTCAGGATGTGGTACCCATTGGGAACATGTGGGGGGCCTATCGGTACGGGACGTGGTACCGGTCTAGGACCAGTACATACCGCCTCGTACGGTTACAGTAGTGAGTGATGCTTGCAAGTTAAGGTACCCACATGGGACCGATATGGGACCTGTGTGAACGGCCCGGTCCCATGTTTGGTACCGGATGGGGACCCATATTGCCCCATGACTTTACACATGCATCCTTCTAGTAAAATCTGAAACCAAGCATTCCAAAAACTGAAATCTAAATGCTCTAACGTAGAGCAAAAATAGCCCAAAACTGAAATATGGAAATCTAACGTAGACCAAATTGACCGAGGTAGAAAATCTGAAACCAAGCATTCCAAAAACTGAAATCTAAATGCTCTAACGTAGAGCCAAAATAGCCCAAAACTGAAATATGGAAATCTAACGTAGAGCAAATTGACCGATGTAGAAAATCTGAAACCAAGCATTTCAAAACCGAAATCTAAATGCTCTAACGTAGAGCTAAAATAGCCCGAAACTGAAATATGGAAATCTAACGTAGAGCAAATTGACCGAGGTAGAAAATCTGAAACCAAGCATTCTAAAAACTGAAATCTGGAAATCTACCGTAGAGCAAAAATAGCCCAAAACTGAAATATGGAAATCTAACGTAGACCAAATTGCCCGATGTAGAAAATCTGAAACCAAGCATTCCAAAAACTGAAAGCTGGAAATCTAACGTAGAGCAAAAATAGCCCAAAACTGAAATATGGAAATCTAACGTAGAGCAAATTGACCGAGGTAGTAAATCTGAAATCAAGCATTTCAAAAACTGAAATATAAATGCTCTAACGTAGAGCAAAAATAGCCCGAAACTGAAATATGGAAATCTAACGTAGAGCAAATTGACCGAGGTAGAAAATCTGAAACCAAGCATTCTAAAAACTGAAATCTGGAAATCTACCGTAGAGCAAAAATAGCCCAAAACTGAATTATGGAAATCTAACGTAGACCAAATTGCCCGATGTAGAAAATCTGGATAATTGCTTTACACAATTCATAACCGATTAGTAGCCTTGGTATGTATGTATCTATCAAGGATTTGATATATTATTGACATATGAGAAAAATATGCTTCTCGTCTGAGTTGTTGTTGATATTTTTTTATGTATGCTGAAATGTTTTTATCCGGTTGACTTATTATTCATATATTCCCATTTTCACTAGTGACACATCACCTTCCCCGTGCACCCTATCTCGGGTGCGCCACCCCACGGGTCCATGCGAGGTCCACACATCACCTTCCCCGTGCACCCTATCTCGGGTGCGCCACCCCACGTGTCCATGCGAGGTCCACGCATCGCCTTCCCCGTGCAGTCCACCTCGGGTGCTCCACCCACTGGTCCATGCGGGGTCCATGCGAGGTCCACGCATCGCCTTCACCACGCAACCCATGCCGGGTGCGCCACCCCACGGGTCCATGCGAGGTCCACACATCGCCTTCTTCGCGCAGTCTATCTCGGGTGCGCCACCCTACGGGTCCATGCGAGGTCCACGCATCGCCTTCCCCGTGCAGTCCATCTTGGGTGCGCCCCCCACTGGTCCATGCGGGGTCCATGCGGGGTCCACGCATCGCCTTCACCATGCAACCCATGCCGGGTGCGCCACACCACGGGTCCATGCGAGGTCCACGCATCGCCTTCTCCGCGCAGTCTATCTCGGGTGTGCCACCCTACGGGTCCATGCGGGGCCCATGCTGGGTCCATGCGAGGTCCACGCATCGCCTTCACCACGCACCCCATCTTGGGTGCGCCACTCCCGGGTCCATGCGAGGTCCATGCGAGGTCCACGCATCGCCTCCCCCGTGCAGTCCATCTCGAGTGCTCCACCCATGGGTCCATGCGGGGTCCACGCGGGGTCCACGCGAGGTCCATATATGGTCCGTACGGTTGGGCGCCTATCGGAGGTTTGGTCCGTGCTGGTCCAACCTGGGTCCGAGCGATCATGTTTGGTCCAGGGTCGGTCCGGGGTCGGTCCAGGGTCGGCCCGGGGTCGGTCCAGGGTCGGTCCATGCACCACATGCTGCCTTAAAGCATGGCCATACGGGTCCATGCGAGGTCCCCCACGCCAGCGGCGAGGAATCCGTGGTGAGATTTCGATGGACACATGGACCCCACATGGACCGACGAAACACCGCATGGACCCATGGTGAAATGTCGCATGGACCGAGAAATCAGTGGTACCAAGTGTGGGACCCACCCCGGACCGATAGGAACTTTTGGACCAATCTAGTGGTAAAAGCCCGAAGGCGTCATCGACGGGTCCATGTGATCCATTTTTCACGGGTCCATGTGGGGTCCATATGGTCCATACGGGTCCATATGGGGTCCATGATGGGTCCCTATTGGTCCCGGGACCGCATGGACCCGGCCTTATTTGGTAGGGGATGGATAGCTTCCAAGGCCAAAGTTTTACAATTCTTTGGGTTGGGTGAATTTGGAAGGCAAACGAAAAGAGCTGCGGACCTCCTAGATCAGAATTCCTAATCACTGCTGAATGTACAGCCTTGAGATCTAAATCATGGATACTTTTGATCTGACGGCTCAGGAAACTCTGGTCGATCTATCGGCACAGAAACCTCTGCAATTCCGCACCCTCCAATTTACACATTTCTTTTGCGCTTCTCATATCTTTGCCATATAAGAGAGATCACTAGGCACACTGCCCTGTGCCATGCTGCTGCCATGCACTGCAGTGCGTTGTCAAGGGGCAGGCGCAAGTCGGTGGCGGGTGCGCAGGTATGGCTAAGGGTGATCCAGTTTACCATTCTCAGCTCCTGGGGAGAATCCTTGGAGACTCCGCCGTGTCGTGGGTGGGCAAGCTCTCTTGAGATCAGGCTCCAGGGTAGAAGGCAGTGTGATGGGCCCAATTGCGGGCCCATCATCACAATTCACAATTGTGATGAGCTCTTGAGATCAGGCTCCAGGGTAGAAGGCAGTGTGATGGGCCTAATTGCAGGCGCATCATCACAATTCACAATTGTGATGAACTCAATTGTGAAGAAATGGTTCGGTTGGCACGAGGGGCGAAGGTGAGCCGGGTACAGAGGCATAGCAGCAGTGCGTTGATAGGACAACCGCAGAGGGGCTTAGCTGGCCCAATGAGGCTCGGGGAGCAGAGAGGTGGTCCTGTACGTAGGCTTGATGGTGGAGAGATGGCTCGCGAAGCACAGGGGCCAGGGATGCATCGGCTGCAGAGACACAGCAGCAGCGCGCCAGCGGTGCAGGTGCAGAGAGGCTCAGCTGGCTCAGAAAGCACTATGTACTATGCTTTATGTACCCACGCTGCATACATACATATATACTGTATATATATATATATATACAACGTATACAACGTATAAATATATCCTCCACCACCAAGCTC
>LGRX02009283.1:0-22039 GCA_001247695.2 Cymbomonas tetramitiformis | reverse complement strand
AATCTTGCCACCCCCACTGTAAGGGGGGGCACAGTGGGTCTCCTGTCTGTCACCCCTCAGCCCGATGTGTCACCAGTGTCCGTTGTCACGGTTGTCACGGTGTGCTATAAAACACCCACCTCAGTATTTTATATCATCTTAGTATCTGAGAACACCTGCCCCTGCGAGACTGTTCTGCACACACGCATTCGACATATATATCGACATATATATATCTCACTTCTTGTCAGGTTATCGGCCACCACTTGTGGGTGTTCGTTTATTGCTTTGGATCCCTGGATGCCTATTCTACTAATCTCACGGTGGGTTAACCCGCCGTAAGAGGAATTTTCGGCGGCCTCTAGTGGTGGCGTTATGAGGTCTACGGTGTCAAACCTATCGATTTTCAGACAGTTTATGAGTTGAATGAAAGCTGAGGAACATACTATGGATGGATGCGATGTGCCCCATGTGTGTAATGCGCTCGCGAAGTGGGGGGGTGTAGCGGGTTCCGATCATATATGCTTACGGTGGGTTACCACATAATTTTGTATATTGGTAGATATGTGGCCTTCCTCGATGGCAATTTGGAAATTTGGAGACCCATGTTGTCAAGTTCTCGAGTTGCTCTTTCTGCAGTGTCTTGTCAAAATTTTCATTCGAGGCCATCTTGACCCTCAAAATGTCACGCGAAGTGAGGGTGGTATGACAGTTTTTTACGCTATATGACACGATTTATATGCGATAATTGGTTTGCCGGTTTGGGTTTGGGTTTTCAGGTTAACAAACCCGGATACATCCGATATAATTCTTCGCGGATGCCTCTTGGGAGTGTCTAAAGTCATCCTGCCACCATGAACATGACCAGGGGGTCAGTTTAGGGGCTGAAATAATCGTTTTACTTAGGGTTTGGTAACCCACCGTAAGGGGTCCTTACGGTGTGTAAACCCACCTTTCGTAGAATAGGCATGGAGGACACGTCGAAACTCCTTGTAACCGCCGCACGTCGCCGGCAACTGACGCACGTCGCCGTCAGCAACTGCATCTCGACCTCGGCCACCGTTGAAGATCGCGGCCGCATTCAAAATTTTATCACCAAACCGTTGACAATTTGGGCTACAGTTGTGCCCCGTTGTTTTTACGCAAGTTCCAACATTCCCGATTACGTACTTCCAGCTATGGTGTCTAATCGCCGAAGCCCTCGACCTGTGGTGGAGTCCATCTGCTCCGCGCGTGCCGCCGCGGCTGCATCTGGCTCCCTTGCGGGTTCTGCACTCCCTGGCTCTGCGGCCCCTTCTCCACAAAGGGGTTCCCGCACACCGGTGCAAAATCCCGATCCGGTGGTGCGCATGTCCGCGCTGATCAGCAAGCCGACATTTATCTCGCTGGCTGCCACCTCCGCCGAATTTCATCGAGACGCCTCGGTCTGGGAGTCCACCCCAGTCCGGGCGTCACAACAGTATGAGTACTCCGAGAGGATGGACTACGCCTTCACCTACGGTGTAGAACTCGTGAAAGTCCTCCGCTCCCATGGCTTCAAGCCGCAGAAGGGGTACACACTCGACGGCCCTGACTCCGAGACCGACTTCGCGGTCCTTCTTGGTAATCTTCGCCACGTCCTGTCCCCCATCTCCCACTACGAGTACGACAAGCTCTTCGACCTCGATCGAGCACGAGTACCTCGAGTACCACTGGTCTCTGAACGAGCTCATCTTCATCATCCTCAAGGGCGTCCTCAACGGTACGGCTCTGGCACTCTACCAGGAGTCCGCTCGAGTCCACCCACGCGATGGACGTTGCGCCTTACAGCGCCTACGGTACCATGTCGAGGCCTCCACGGACCCCGACACTTTCCGCTTCTGGACGAAGCTGCGGGAAAGGAATATTAGCGAGACCGCCGACCCCGCCCCGCAGCTTACGGTTCTCCGCGTCCTGGGCGACAAGCATCAACGCCTTCATCCCGGCTACGACGACACTGGACGTGTACAAGATCTCCAGCACGTTCTCAGCCGGTCAGCGGCGAGCTCCCCACACGTGTCCCCACTTTATCTGGTGGTGCTACATACGTGAGATCGCCGCTGGCCAAAGGTTTACTTTCTCCACCCTCGCCCTCGCTCCGCATTGCCACAGTATGGCAGACCGAGGGGCACCTCTCCCGTCTAGCCACTCCTCCATCCTCGGGCGCTGGTGGTGGCAAGGCGCGGGCGGACGGAGCCGGTGGTGCTACGTTCAACGCCGTACGCACCAAGCCCGTCACCAAGCCCGTCGGAGATTGGAAGCCGGCCCAGAACCCCCGCGTCCCTCACCTGATGTGGGAAGGGGTCGGCTATCCGTGCATCTCGTGCTTCCGTATGTGGGGCGTCACCGATGGGCACACCGACACAGAGGGGGTGTGCCCCTACGCATGTGCCGCGTCCTTTGCACCTTCCAGGGGGGCCGCCTAATGCTCCGAAGGCGCCGAAGCGCCCCACCGTTGCTGCCTGGGCCAAGCCCGCCGGTGGTGTGCCTCCTGCCGCGGCCCCTGCTCCCCCGGCGAGCCGTGGCTCACCTTCATTGCAGTATGCGGCTGTGGACGGCGATGACGGCGATGGCGACGATGGCGCGGCCGCATTCCCTTTCCGCCCTTTGCTCGATCGTGACGAGCCGGGGCCCATGCCCGACACCTCCGTGGACGTCGACGATGGTGCCGATTGGCCGGCTCTCCGCTCCGTTCCGTGGATCCCGTCGTTCCAGGGTGCGTCGACATCCAGCTCGGCGGCGAAGCAAGATTGAATTTCAACAGCACAGTTCGGAAAAGACCCTTCTCCATGCCTGCGCGGTTTGTGATTGACTCTCGAGGGAACCGAGCTCTTTAGATTTAGTTAGCAACAGACTTTTGGACAGCTTGGGATGGCACATGCCGGACTGCTCGGGCCAGTTTGGCTCCTAGACCCTGCAGTGCTCCTGCCTCTTTGCCTGGTGACACCTCAACCCCACGGGGTGAGGTGGTGTCACGGGGAGCCCAATCTTGCCACCCCCACTGTAAGGGGGGAGCACAGTGGGTCTCCTGTCTGTCACCCCTCAGCCCGATGTGTCACCAGTGTCCGTTGTCACGGTTGTCACGGTGTGCTATAAAACACTCACCTAAGTATTTTATATCATCTTAGTATCCGAGAACACCTGCCCCTGCGAGACTGTTCTGCACACACGCATTCGACATATATATCGACATATATATATCTCACTTCTTGTCAAACATCCCGCTGAATAATAATAATAAAACATTTACGCTAGCAAAGGGGACAAAGTCCTGAGAGTGCGGTATCCCTGCAAAGCAGGCTAGTGAAAACACCAGGGGCTACTCCCTCTGCTATAGCGCGCCCACAAAGGGGCTCAGCCCACTTTTCAGCAGGGTGACATCTAGAGAAAAAGCTAAGTGCTAGGCAATAAAAAACTCTAGAAGATGGAGAAGCAGCCATGGCCGGGTGAGTGGAGGGGTGGCTGTATCTGAGCGGTGGGGAGGGAAGTCGAAGAATTAAGGGGGGGTTTGGAGACGTTGAGGAAGGGGGACAGGGTGGGCGGGGGAGAGGGGGTGGCGGGGAGGAGGGGCGGCCCCCTCCCCGGCGAGGCCAGAGAGGACATGCGATGCCCTCTCTGCGGGGAAGGCACGTAAAAATAAGCAGAGTGAAGAGGGTAAAGAGCTCAGCTCTGACTCTCGAGGTACTCAAAATCTGTTCTCACACGAGACGCGCCAAAATAACAGATCCAAGCGACAGCAAAATTACAGCACGAAAAAGCTTCTACTGCTTCTTACGCTTTGTACACTTTGTGGAATCTTGTTGCTGCAGAGAAACATTATGGGCGACACACAAGCAGAAAACGCTGATGACTACACCCCAGAGGAGTGGGACAACCACGCAACATTCCTCGAAATCCGGAAGAAACGCAACACTGTTCAAGCAGCATTCTATGCGTGGGAGAACACTGGTGTTGAGAACGAGGCCCTGGGGAATCTCCTTAGGGACATCTTCGTGAACAAGGTCGAGCTTCGTGCTTTCCTCTGTCACGATGTAGCTGAAAATTTCCGGGAAGTTCTGCGATGGGAAAAGCGTTTTAATGACATGGCTTTTTTCCCTTAAGTCAGTCAAAACGCAATTGGTGATGTACAACATATTAGAGAAGGGACTCACTTTAATTACTGCGCGCAGGAACGTTCCTTGATGGCGTGGTGCCAGAGTGCCAAAGAAGAGCGTGGGGTCCAATGCTTTACCCCCAAGCAGCTGCCACTTGTTCACGAAGATGTCCCTAAGGAGATTCCCCAGGGCCTCGTTCTCAACACCAGTGTTCTCCCACGCATAGAATGCTGCTTGAACAGTGTTGCGTTTCTTCCGGATTTCGAGGAATGTTGCGTGGTTGTCCCACTCCTCTGGGGTGTAGTCGTCAGCGTTTTCTGCTTGTGTGTCGCCCATAATGTTTCTCTGCAGCAGCAAGATTCCACAAAGTGTACAAAGCGTAAGAAGCAGTAGAAGCTTTTTCGTGCTGTAATTTTGCTGTCGCTTGGATCTGTTATTTTGGCGCGTCTCGTGTGAGAACAGATTTTGAGTACCTCGAGAGTCAGAGCTGAGCTCTTTACCCTCTTCACTCTGCTTATTTTTACGTGCCTTCCCCCCAGAGAGGACATCGCTGAATGTTGTGTGAAAAAACATCATGTGCACCAAGAACGTATATGCATACAGCAAGCAGACCATCCGTTTTCATCGTTAAAATGTAAAGAAATATTCGGTCAAAGCTTTGTCGGAACGGGCTCAGAAGCGATGAAGTTGGGATTCTGAGACGATCGAGCGGCAAAACTGAACTCTCAGGGTTTTCGAGTAACTCAACCCTCGCATCGCACGGCTCTCCCTAAGTGCGTCTTGTAGTCGCCGCGGCAAACACTGGGCGTGGCATCCCCTTAGTTTATATACCCCTTGCGCATACGTCACAGAGATAGATACCTTGTAGAAACTACACGAAACCCTTACGCTCAGAAAGATCTAAGATGGCCGTTTGAAATGATACGTAGAGAGGCTCAGTTGATCTGACGCGTGTGTTGTCTGACTTAGCTCCGCTCCGCAAACTAAGCACCCCTAGCATCCCTAGGACCCTAGCTACCGCGGTGACTTCCGCCAAGTCCTGCCGATAGTTTACCGAGGCGCGCGCGCCGACATCGCCGTTGTGACCGTGCAAACGGAGATTCGAGAAATCGGACCAAAACCGCGCTGGGGGTTTTTTGCAATGCACTCTTATTCAACGACCCAGATCGTCTGATCTGGGGAGACCAACACTTTTCATTGGTTCTCGCTTCCGTCGGAACCAAGGAAGGGAGCCGTTTTTAAGAAAGCGTTCGCGGCAAGTCAACGATTATTTTGACCATGCTAAAATGTTGTGTTTTGAAGGTAAAAGGCTTCAACCCATAATTTAAATTATTCTCGAGGCTCTTGATAACCTGGGGGTATCAACCGTCCCGGGATCTCGTGCTCCATCGGCTAAAATGTAAGAGGTGCGGCGAGATCTCCGCTCGTGCGGCATTCGCCCAAACTTTTCGTTTTCGGTTATGCGAAAGCTGATTTGCTCCGCTTGATTTCCCCTCAGTTGAAGCCCGTCCCGTGGGATTTAAACAAAAGTAAGCACACCGTTGGAATCGCAAGCAAGGCTATTTCCCATCGGATGGCCGTTTGCGATACAACTCACCGCCGAGGTGAGTAGTGCGGATGCTCGATTGACCGATTGGAACCGTCCCAAACGGGATCTGCTCCCGATCAGACAATTCGAGACAACTTTTCCAATCGTGAAGCACATCAAGCACGCCAAACATGTATATACATGCTGGATATATCAGCTTGACTGTATATTCACCGTTTGTGATAATCAGAATAGATAAAAGGCGAAGTCTTCCCGTTATATGTTCGGGGTCTAGGGTTCCGGGACCGGTGACAAGCATACACCCTAACTATAGGAATGGCAGTCGGGGCGTCGTGTCGTCGATACGGTTGTTGAGGGACTTGATCTCTTTCTTCATGTCGTACAGCTGGTCACGGAGCTCGCTGAAGATGGCCTTGAAGTCGCCCTCGTCGTGTTGTCCAGTCAGGGCGAGGGAGGAGTACTTCTGCGTAGCAGGCGGCACGTGCGAGTCGCTCCCGTGCTGAGCGTAGCATTCACGAGCCCATTGCTGAATGGTGGCCAAGGACTCTGCCGCACGTTGGTCGTGCAGCAGAAGCCGGTTGACAACCGGCGCAAAGAAAATTGGGTCGAGGGACTTGATGAACAAGGACTTGACCTCCATGTCGTCGAGGGTGCTCTTCCGTCGAGCCGACCGAAGAGCGGCGTTGAAGGCGGCGATAGTCCGCGACGGGTCGTGCTTGGTGATCTTGATGGCTAGAAGGTCTGCGGTGCCCTGGACGGAAGGGTCCGCCGGAATCCAGAAGCATCCTGGCAATCTCCGGCAGCACCCGTTTCCCATCAAACGGGTGCGCCTCCGCCGAATCACTCCATCTAGTCTGCCGCGGGTGACACCGGAGCGACAATGTACTCGAGCGTCGAAAACAGCAGCCTGTTCGCATCAGCAGAGCGAACAGGCAAGGTGGCATCCTCCAGGTCGAACAGAGAAGAAAATGCGGCCTCCTCAGTGACGAAAATGTCCCGTAACGCCAGAACCGGACGGCGAAAACGGAGCTGGCGCCCGATTCCGTTCGAGTAAAGCCTAAAGCGACCAGTCTTGTCCTCGTACACCTTCTTGATGACGAGCTTGGCGGCACGCTCGTCGAAGGATTCCTTCGCCAGACGTCGTACCTCGTCGAGGAACTTCGCCCCTGCCGATTCAGCAGTTGGCGCAGCCGCGACCGTAGGGGTGGCTGGCGCAGTCGCATGTCTGGCTGTGGCATCGTCGAAAATTGTAGCTGGGGAGCGGCGCGCGGCCGCGGTGTGAGATCTAGTAAAAGCTGTCATGATGAAGTGACTATAGAGAGAGGGTGAGGTAAATAATGCTAGGCGAGGCGAGCTGTGTGGGCGACGGCTTGCGAGTCGTGGCGGGTCGTCGAGGAGTGACGGGGAAACAGCATATAATCCGAGGTCGTGTGGGACGAAAGGATGTGGTCAATGTCGGACGGTGTACCGGAGACCAGAAACAACAAAATCCAGCCCAACGATACTGCACGGAAAAGAAATGCCAATAACGCGCGTCCCACTCGCGTTCAATCAACCGCGCATCCGTAACTGAGCCATGCCGCCCATACCGAAAACCTCGCTAACGCGGGTCCCTCACCCCATCTCAAGCGTCGGCGTTTAGCCAATCATGGCTAGTGTCGCAGTGTAAAATTAAGCGTGCGTGGGTCCAAACCTGCTGAATATATCAGCTTGGCCGCTGACTCTATATTCACCGTTTGTGATAATCAGAATAGATAAAAGGCGAAGTCTTCCCGTTATATGTTCGGGGTCTAGGGTTCCGGGACCGGTGACAGTCATACACCCTAACTATAGGAATGACAGTCGGGGCGTCACTTCCAGCAATACATGCATGTGCACATGCTAAACAATCGCAAAAAAACTTACATGACCTAATTATCAAAAAATCTCTCACAATAATTATTCACCCGCACCGGAATGAGGCAAAATTTTGTCCCTGATCTGGATCAGGGAAGATATCTTCCGTTGAGCTGGTACGGCCCCAAATCAAAATTTCTTTCGGCCCCCCTTCGGTCCGTCCGGTCCAAACTACAAAATGCCCGCCGCAGGCGCGAAAATTTTAATCTTAAGTATGGGAAAATGTAAAAATCGCAAAATTTTCATCAAAATTTTAGAAGTTTGCGCCAAATTGGTTCGGCCCCAAAGCCATTTCTCTTTCGGCCCCTCTTCGGCCCGGGCCTCATTTTGGCGACTCAGTTCGGCCCGGGGCCGGCCAAGCAATCGGGGTAAGATATCTTCCCTGATCTGGATTGCAAAGTTTCTGGTCCGATTGATAGAATCTCCATTTGTGCTCTCCCGATCAAGTCTTCGGCAACATTTCACCGGCCTACCCTTCTTAACCATCAACATCGATGCGCGTTTCCACGCATGTTGGCCACCGGCGATGGTCAAGGCGCCGCCCGCCAGCAAGTGTTCGCCAACCTGCTGTTGCGCATCGGCGCAGGCGCCGACCTTCACGGAGACGGTGAAAAAAACATATAAATGTGATAACGGAATATGTAATCGAGCCGAACTCCTAAAGTGATAAGAAGCTAGACGGTGGGGACAAGCTGCTTATCATTGCAGTCTAAGATGAGATAATGAAATGCAGGAGGTGTTTTATTATCGCGGTGAGCAAAACCGAGAGACTGACCTGGAACCTCAGACCGAGGGGTGACACAGAGGGCAGAGGTGCCTCCTAGTGTGGGGGGGCAAAGTCTCTATCTCCATGATACCTCTCCGGTCGGTGGGATATTTTTACATTTCGCTGCAAACATTTCGGCTTATTCTCACATTCTCCCACATTCCTTTGATTTTTTTTTTGTTTTACAGGTGTCGCCATGGGCCCGGGTTGGTGATGTGAAAGCAGATATATAATATATATAAGCTTGTCAACATAATGTGATAACACAACGTGATAGGGTTTCGGTCGGTCTAAAGTCGGAATAAAAGAGATAATTGGCGGGCTTTAGCTAACGGGCGAGACCGTGACACACAAGCATATTAGACAAGCGGCACTGCAAGTGACATCCTACCATGCGAGGGGTGACACAGGGGGCACCATAGCTCCCCCCTTATGGGGGGAGAAAGTTGGCACTCCGATGACACCACCTCACCCCAAAGCGGAGGGAGGTGAACTGTAGGGCCAGCCGGTACACCCGGGCACCGGGCGGCTAGAAAGAATGTAAAAATGTCTGCCTAGAGGGTCAGCAAGATTCACATCCTAGCTCGCGATGGATCTTCATTCTAGGCTTTCGGGCAGATTGCCAAGCACGTCCCCAATTACTGCAGAGTTAGGTAACCAGACGGGCGATGAGCAGAGAGCCGGCCAGTCGGAGTCCTCGTCATGAAAAGCAAGGACAGAGTCAGCAGGTTCATCCGGCAGCAAGCAAGGCACGGTATCGCTTGCAACCGATATCCGATAATTATATCGATATATCGGCGATATTGCTATCAATCGATAACTTTTTTTTAAGAGTTATCGGGATATCACTACTAATTATGTAACATCGGTATCAACTAATGCTGGATGTGACACACCGGCAACTTAATCTGTCACCTGTCACTTCCTATAGTCGGCTGGGTGACCGTCACCAGTAGACGGGAAACACCCGTTAGGTATTTATGCATGTCTCTCTTTTATCAATGACTCTTTACCGTTCTGATCCTGTAACCCTCAACTCAGGGTTTATATCAACTAGCTAGATATATTACAACTGACCTATATATCTAACAGGTCTGGCCCCACTTACGCTTTATTTAGCCACTGCGACACTGCCAGCATGATTGGCTAAGCCCAGACGTTTGGGATGGAGTGAGGCGCTCCGCGCGTGGGAGTGCCGGCAGTCACGGGTATGACCTAAGTTTTGTGGAGTGATTTACGGCACGTTAGTTGTAGGCCTTTGAGAACATTTTTCTTACGGGATTTAACGTTGGACTGGTTTACGTCTTCTTGTTGGTTACCACACCGTTGCGTATCGGCCGCCTCCTCCACACGACTGCCCGGAATTACCTGATCTCTCACGGCGGCTGTTCTTTAAGATTACGTGTTCATCTAAGTAAAATTTTCCTATCTATTATTATCACTTATTTCTACTGAGTCAGGGGGTATTCGCATCGCAAAGAATGATGACCCCTTTCACTACTTTTGGAAGTCGCGAAAATCCTAAGATCCCGTTCAACATACCCACATGACCGCGCCGGCCCTTAGCGAGAATTGTGGTTGGCCATTCAGACCGTACGAATTAGTATTAAAAATAACACATGTGAGATACTATTTTGGTAAGCCGTTCCCTCATCCGCAGCGCATACTTGCTTGCAAGCGAGCGCGCAGATGAGGGACGAAACCCTAGCGGAAACGTGGACGCGGTTGACATCCGCGTTTTGCTAGGGCTGACAGCGCGCTGTCAGATGCTCAAAACGCGTTCGTTATGCGAATATGATATGCGTGTGTGGTACGCTTGTGCTATGCATTGTGCTATCATGCGGTGCGTATGTCGAGCCGTTCACTCGATGCGTGACCAATGGCCCCCTCCCTTGCGCGGCGTTCCAGATCCCCGATTGTGCACGGATCTCGCGCACACAAAACACATGTTGTTCCTAACACACCTAAAAATAAGTATGCAAAGTTTCGATGCTTGCGGTGTATTGCTCAGACCTCTACATCAAGCTGCTGGACAGTGACTTCCATCAGCTTGAGGTGGAGGTCTGAGCGAAAACAGGCGAGCGGATTATGTTTTGTTCGACGTGAGCACGTGACGGAGGCTAGACACGCCATCATACCACGGATATGCGAATGGAAAATATAAAAATCGAATTTCACCAACAAATATTTTAGTGAATACAAACCTTTGGTATATTCACTAAATCGCGGCCAGATTATTGGCTGAAAAAGAAATTCCCACACGACTTGTATTTATTGGTCATAGAGACCACAGGCGTTCGTTGGAAGCGCTTTCGCGTTTTTTGCTCTTTTTCCGCATTTCCCCAATATTTCCCGATATACATATATCCCTTTGGCAACATTGTTATAATAATTTTTCGAGGGACGGTATAAAATTTTCAGTTTGCATTTTAAAATTAAAAATTAAAAATTTTATTCTAGGATTGTCACTTTTCTATTCCGAAATAATACTTTTTCGGTATAAAATTGGTGTTACGATATGAGCCCGCCGCTGGTATATACCGGCCGATTTCGGTACAGGCCCGCCTGTACCGATTTCACTGGTACAGGCCCGCCTGTACCGATTTCACTGGTACAGGCCCGCCTGTACCGATTTCACTGGTACAGGCCCGTCTGTACTGATTTCACTGGTACATGCTGACCTGTACCGAACTACCGATTGGCATGACCCCCCGCCGGTATGAGCCCGCCACCGGTACAAGCGCGTGCATGAATGCGGGCGTGGGTGGTTAGTAGGGTGGCTCCGATCAGATTACTAGCGACATCGCCAAGCTAGGTAGCGCAGCGCCAACTCATAGAACAAAAGTGCAAAACATTATTACCCTGCTGTGGTGAATATTGCATTCGGGTGTTGTCACAATATAGATCGTCTCACCGCGACACATCATCTCACCGCAATATCTCATATCCCCGCGACACATCATCTCACCACAATATATCGTCTCACCGCGACACATCATCTCACCGCAATATCGCATATCCCCGCGACACATCATCTCACCGCAATATATCGTCTCACCGCGACACATCATCTCACCGCAAGTTAATATCGGTATCGACTAATAACTTGAATACAATATTGGTATTGCCTGATAGATTTGTTTTTGCATATCGGTATCGCCGACTAATAACACCTTGGACCAACCGATACCGTGCCTTGTCCGACAGTGGAGGGGCGAGGTCTTCAGCCGCAGGCACCACCTCCAGAGCTTTGCCATCGACGGGGTCAATCCAGGGAAGATATCTTCCTGGGATTGGCCGGCCCGGGGCCGTGTCACAGAGGCCCGGGACGAAGGCGGGCCGAAGGAAAAGTTGCGGACGGGCCGAGTCGCATTTAGGAGAAAATCAATTAATTTCCGAAATTTATCGATTTTTTGACAAATTATCATACTTAAAATTAATATTTTGAGTATTTTGGGCGGACAATTTTGGGTTCGGGTCGAGACGGGCCGAAATGTTGCCGAAGTGGATTCCCACTGCGGGCCGAGTCACCTCCGCGTACGATATCTATCCATGGGTCAATCGTGCCACCACAACCAGGCGCGGGCAGTGAGAGTCGCACGGACCGGAACGCCGCGTCCGCATCGGGCACAGCCGTCGGGGCAGGCGTGGTGTCCGCAGGCGGCGGGCCGAGTGGCGGGCGAGGCGCGACCGGCTTGGACGTGATGACGAGGTGTTTGTTGTTGGCGAAGGCCTCGATGCACACGAAGGGGCAAGCACCACGAGTGTCGGGATGGGAGTCTGTGACACCCCACATGCGGAAACAGACAGCGCACGGGTAGCCTGTGCCGGACCACTTGAGGTAGAGAGCGGTGGGGGACTCCGCCACCCACTTCCCATCGAGCGGCGTGTGCAACTGCTTCTGCGCACGGAGCGCCATTGCCGTAGGGCGGCCAGGTGGGTCTGGGGCCTGGGGCTTCTGGGCGGCGGTCTTAGGGCGATAGCCAGACGCCTCAGACTGAGTGTCGGGGTTTGGCGAGGACGAAAGTGTGGCAAGGGGGCTTTCGTCCCGGAATGCAAGGCGGATGCGCAATGCAAGGCGGTCAGAAGTAAAGACATGACCTGCACACAACTCGCGAAGCACCGCCAGGTAGAGCGGGGTGACGTAGGGACTCTTCTTGGCGGACTCGGACAGAATGTGCCAGAGGTCCGCAACGCGGTCGGAGTCGGTGTACGTCGGCTTAATCTTGCGGTGACGTTCACAAAGACGTCGCACCGTGGCCAGTTGGGGCGCTGGGTCCACGGTCTCAGAGAGGATGATCGCCCTCACCTGGGTCCAGTAGCGCATACCACGTCGGGCACACCCTCGACCTCGTAGCTGAGTCGCTGAAGGGCGTAGCGCCGGCCGTCGGCGGGATGAGAACGCGCGCACTCGTGGTACACAGCAAGTGCGTTGCCACGAAGGGGGTGAGGCAGGAGGCAGAAGAGGATCTCGTTCATAGTAACGTGGTAGAAGTCGATCGTGCTCGTGCTCCGGGTCAAGTAGCTTGGCCGCCTCAGCGTAGGAAATCGTGAACATAAAGTGCGACGGTCCAGCGGTGAGGGCGGCGAAACCAGCGTCAGCGGTAGAAGTGTTGTCGAGGGTGCATAGCCAGTGGAGAGTTTGAAGCCAGTGGATTTCAGGAACTTGACCAGGTCGTTCCCATACTGAAAAGCGTAGGAGAGCTGGTCGTTGAACTCCTCCTCGTGACCCTCCTCAACAGGCGTAGTAACCAGAACGTCGCGGGCGTTGAAGAAATCGAAAGCTGCGGGAGTCTCAATCGAAGATGTCGGTTTAGAACGTAGATAGGGACGAAGTCCCCACGATGCGTCGGGGTCGAGCGCCAGCGGATGGGGCACTCTGCGCGAGGCAGTCGATGAGGGGGGCGGAGATGCACCCTGACGCGTGCGTGCTGCACGCAGCGCGAAGCCGATCCCTTCCCGTCGGACAGAAGCCATGTCGGGCATAAAGTAGCGTCGATCTAGTTGAGCGGAAACGCACGAAGTAGTGCGTGAAATGTCGGAAAATATCGGAATAAGAGAAATAATAATAATAATAATAATAATAATAATAAAACATTTACGTCGATGAGTAAGGCAATGCCTTCGGAACGATCTACTCGAGTCTGTTCCCCTCATACATGACAGCCTGCAAGGCAGGAAGCATTCCACAGAGCATGGAAGCATGGGTGACAAGGCACTAATTAAGCGTGTCTGCCACCAGCGTCGGAAAAAACATCAGAGGGCCGCGGAGCTGATGCACGATGGTGATGGAAGCGGAGTGGGCGGTGGTGGTGATGAAGTGAAAAAGCCCACGGGTGCTCCGGCCCCTGGGCCAGTGGTAACCCCGCAGAGCCGGAGCCCTACGGGGCCCTAGCCCCATGGGGGCTGGGGGAAGGGTGGGGGTTTACATAGTTGCCTAGCATTTCCCCTGCGGCCTTTACCACCTCATTTTCTTTCCTATTTTTTGTGCATAGTTCTTGAATGCTGGGCGCTTCCTCTATGGTGTCACTTTCAGGTATGATTCCCGTTTCATGTAATATGGATCTTTCTCTCGCATGACGCCTACACATCCTAGACAATTTTTTCAAAAGTGTTTTCACCCCACGGTGTGGAACCCCGATCCCTTTCAAAACTTTGCCAAAACCCTCTGGTAAATACCCCATGATAGCAAGTTCCTCTGGCCAGTCCACTGCATTAAGAAATGGGGTTCCTCCTGCCTTCCCGTGCTCGCCATCCAGGTGTGCTCCAGGGTACTGATCTCGTTGCTCCCCATTATTCCTGCCCCCAACCCACGGGCATAAACGGGGCGGCAACAGACAATCTCTCTCATTAAGGGCTTGCTCAATCATGTCCGGGTGCAGGCCCGTTTCTTTGAGCAGTTTGGGGTAATCTTTTTATGCGGAACTACATTAAGGAACCATTGAAACAGCTTATATTGCAGTTTATCATTGTCAAGTTTCTTACTAACGGGGCATCCCATGCTCTCACTATCAATGGACAATATGACTACATCTGAGTACTTATCTTTGTAACAACCCTCCCCTGGCATTGTGTAGGGTCCTTTACCCGACCAATAATCATGTGGGATGAACGGTATGGTCCCCCTTGGGTATTTGAAGATTAACTTAAAACCTTTTTCTGTCCACTTTTTGAGGTTCTTTGGAGATAGCGGCAGGATCCAAATACCTTCGAATCCTTCTGAAGTCTTGGCCGCCTCTAAGCCTCGGGACAGTGTCTGCATAACAGCAGATGCTTCTCTAAGGACACCACCATCAAATGGTGGGTTTCCATAGACCTTTTTCCCTTTTCCAGTAACACTATTGATATATGCATCTCTTGCGAGTCCATCCCATCCTATTTTTCCTTTGTGGCAAAAGGGTCTCAGCGCCTCTTTCATTGCTGCCGTAGGAATGCACCTTCTTGATTTGATTCCTGGGTGTGAATTAACGGGGTTACAGAAAAGTTCACATCCCTCATTTCCTAGGCCTCTCTCATCTATGATGATGTCTAATAAATCTCTTCTTATTGCATAACAATTCTTCGGGTCGCCCGACTCAGTATTACACGCTATAAGCGCTGAGTGGATATCATTGGCCCGTTGTGTGTAATTACTGATCGATGTCTGAGGTGTATCAGTTGTCAGCCTGTGCCACTCAACTAACTTCCAGAATTCTTTCTTTTTGATGTACTGTAGGTCTTGGAAAGTGTGACACCCGTCGTTGTTTATGCCGGTGGGTGCGGCAGCTACTGCAACGGTACCTTTCCTGGTATTAGATAGTCTATACATGCTAGCCTCTGGAAGGGCAGCAAGCGGTTTGGAGGCTGTTAGGTCCCTGTCTATTTCTGCTAGGGGAAAAAACTCGGCAGCTCTGGTGGTGCCACCCCTTGTGTTTCTGCCTTCTATTATCAATTTCGGGTCTCCTGCAGTGGCTTTTCTAATGGTCTCTTTTATTTCCTCCTGTTGGCTTTCTCTTAACTGATGTAGTTCATTTCCTTCTCCTGAGCAGTTCAGTTGGATATGTTTATAGGTGCATAGTGATGTTGTGCCACACCTCTGGCAGATCGGGCTTTCTCCCATTCCCATCCTGTGTGCTCTGTGTGGGGATGCTTGCAGGCCTGTGAGTTCTCTGCACCTGTAGGCCGTGAAATACTTGGATGCAATTTTTGAAATATCCTTAATTGGCTTCACTTGGTTTTCCTCCAATAGTCTGAGTGCTCTGCCTTGTCCATTCATGTCTTTCCATTTCTTGTGATGGCTCAATCTTTGGAGCCTCCTAATATGATTCCTGATGCCCCCTGTTACAGACTGTTCATGAAATAGGAGAGAAAAGTCTAAATCTCCGTCTTCATCGAATCTAAGTTGTCTTCCGCTGTATCTAAATGCCGCTCTTTTGGCCGTTCTGTCTACTTTGTCATGGAGCCTATCGTTATTGTGCCCTCTAATCCATTTAATAAAAAGTTTCTCTTGTCCTGTTGTATTGTAAAATCCTAATTCTTCCAAAATCAGTCTGATGGCTACCAAGTCCCTTCTGTTTGGCTCTTGCATGAGGTCCCTGACATTTAAGGTTCCAGGGTCACGGTTTACGGCATTGATAGTTGCCATGGAATCAATTACATGAGTAAGGGGAACCAAGGTGTTCAGAATTTCATGTTTCCGATCTTGAAGCAGCTTTCTAAGACCCAAAATTTCTGCAGTGGTGGAGCTAGGTTTATGGATGTTATCTATGATTCCTGCCGTAGGTGAGGTGATAGGCGTCTCCCTTGGTATGTTGTGTTTGCTCATAAATGGTGTTGTGTCTCCGTTTTCAAATCTCATGTATGCTGCTCCGCAACTTGCATAAGATGAGCTTTTGTAGAGCGATCCGTCACTTGCAAAATCAAAGCTAACCCCTTGATCCGCACTATCGTGCATGCCCTGTTCCTCATCTTCTGATGCACTCGGGCAGCTAAATTCACTGTTCTCCGCTGCACATGAGTTGTTGCATCTTGTTCTGAAAAGGTCTTTGAGCCTATTTTCAACATATGCTAAGTATATCTCGGCTCCCAAACCTTCTCCTGTGTTGATACTTGCTGTACTGTTGGAATTCATTCTTAAAATATTTTGGTCCGCCGGCATCAAGGTTGTACCATCTTGCAGTATCTGATACTCGTTAACTAGTAAGGCCTTCGGTCCTGTTCTGTCCGGTCTGTATATCCCTTCTTGATCCTTGGTGTACTGTTTCAATTGTAAGGTACCTAAGCCTATGTCAAGCCTCTTGACTTCGACTAATTCTATCCCTTCCTGGCCCAATCCTGTCCCTTTCCAGCACATCATACCCTCTTCCGGAGCCTGTGGAGTGTCTCTGTATTTTGGTTTAACCTTTCGCAATTCTGCTTCTGGTTCATCACATGTAATTTCTGTCTGAAGGGCTGTGAACCATGCTGGGGGTTCTGTTCCTTGCAGACTATGCTTTGCCCGTAGTTCTTCCCAATTGAGCATAAGCCCTCCGCATGGCTGAAGGAAGGAACCCATGTATCTAAGGTTCCGTGTTGCCACTAACATACTTATCTTCTCATACACAGGTTTCGGGAGCGATGAGTAAAGGAAAGTCTGTAATTCCTCGTAATCCTGAAGAGTGGAATGCTTTGTGTCAATAGAGTAGCCATATTTCGACAGTATGTAGCTCACCCTTTTGAACCAGTTCCCACTCTTGTCTGTGGCTTTTTTGAAGGGAAGGTGGTGGGATAAGGGGGAACCCTGAATTTTGAGTTCCCTTGCTTCTCTCTCCATGACATAACTTGCCATTCTGCTCCATGTGCTACTGTTTTCTCTGTACAGGTGTGCATTTGGTGTGTGGTGTAGGCCGTGTATGATCTGGTCACTCCAATATTCGAATTCTGTTGTGTTGCATAATGTGATTAAGGTTTCCGTGATGCATGTAGCATAGGCAATGTCTGTTACGCTGTCAATCCCCAGTCCTCCTAGTGCGGCCGGTGTCCAAACTAATTGATGGTTTGTGTCTATGGGACAGTTTAAATATCTCAAGATGAAGTTTGCTATGGTGCCATCTATTTCTTTTGCTACATTATTTGTTTCCGTGCAGATAATCGATGTAACTTTCAAAGGATATGCCATTCTTGGTACAACAACCGCATTGATTATGTAGCGGAGCTGGTTCAAATTCAATGTTTGTGTTTGAACAGACAGTAAGCTTTGGGTGAGCTTATCCATAAGCATCTGCTTTTGGTGTTCCCATCCGCCATCTAGCGCAAACCAAACCCCTAGATATCGGTTTGCTTCAGTTCTGTTGCTATATTCAAGATATGTAGGGGTCTTGGGTGGAAGCCATTCAGACCATATGTTGGGCCCTTCCTCTCCCTCTTCGACTTTCAACATACCTCCGGACATGAGTTTCTTTTCCAATCCGGTGTTCCGTTCATCTGCTTTCCCCCTCTGTCTAATGGATTTCCTGTGAGAGTATTTTGATTTTTTAGCGTTAATGGGAATCCCTATGAACCTCATGAACTCATTGATCACCCCGAGCATGTCCTGTACTTCCTCTCTTGATTTCCCTATCAAGATAATATCATCACAGAAGAATCTGGCAAAGATGTTGGGCGGTGAGTTCATGTTCAACCATTTCCTGTTCTTCTGGGGTGATGTTGCTCCCGGGTTTCTGGTGGCATCTCTCGGTTTCTCTAGAGCATACCCGTAGGTCTGTTTCATGGGGTTCTTACCGTTTGCCCTTTCTGCCAGCCAGATGGCTAGAATGTCCATAATTGCCACAAACCTGAGGGGACTTAAGACTTCTCCTTGAGGCACCCCGCATTCGAGCATCCATTCATCTGTCATGCCTTCAGATGTGAGGACTGATCGTGATGCTTCGGATGTGATGTCCGAAATGATTGTGATAATGTTTTCGGGCAATCCTATTTTCTCAAGTGCTAGCTTGCTCATCAAAAATTCTGCTCGGTCAAAGGCTTGTTTAAGGTCTAAGTAGACAACATGCAGTTCCTTGTCGAATCTGTTAGCATCGGAAATAACTTCATTTAGGACTTGCAATGAATCTTCAATGTTTTTATTGGGCAAGAAAGCATCTTGAATTGGGAAGAGGACTGGATGTTTGGATAAAGCTTTCTTTATTCTGTTTGCAATGATGGAGTTAAACAACTTCATGCCTGTTTCCAGCATGGTGAGTGGCCTGGAATTATCTGATGTGCATGGTTTGTTTGGATCTTTGGGGATTGGCTGAATGAACCCTGCTTTAGCTAATTTTGGAAAGGAGCCTGATCTCAAGATGTTGTTAAACATTTCGAGTATGAGTTCTTGGAGGTTTTGGGGTCCCTGTATCCATTGTGCATAATGCATTCCTGATGGGCCTGGGGCTGTGGATACTCCACATGTTCCATAGACTGCCTCCAGCTCCTTCATGAGTATAGGTTCTGCTAGCTGCTCAATGACATACTGGGGGAGTCTGGGGCTGTTCTTTAAGATTGATCTCAACCATGGCGGCAGATGCTCGGGTGCTTCGGGTTTTGTGGAAAAAAGTTTGTTTTCTTTATATTCCTTTAGGATGGCTTGCTTCCTTTCATTTGCTGTGGGCGGTATCTCACCTTTATCATCATATTCTGGTGCTGCGCCCTTTTCCATCCCTTTCTTGTTTCCTAAGGCTCTGTCCAAGAAGGTTGAAACCTTCTTTGCAAACAAATATTGCATCTCTTCCTTCTCCCGGAGCTTCCAATATCTTATGTCCTTGAGTCTGCTCTCTTGGAATGCTTTTGTGACTGTTGGCAGGTTTGCCTCAAGTCTGTTGCCCCATGCCTCAGCCGTTTCCTGTGGCTTCCTGCGAAGACTGTCACAAGGAATAGTGTTGATGAGGCAATCTGTTGCTTCCAGGTCCTTTTCATTTTCTGCCATTCCCAGCATCCGGTGTGCTTTTCTCAGTGACTGAAGCCATTTGTATAGATAGTTTGATGTGGCTGATGGGACCGGCCTTTTGTGCATCTTTTCCCCCCTTGTTCCAAATGCAGCGCACGCCGCTGTGTTTGCTGATTCATGGATGAAGTCCCAAGTGTGGTCCGTATCTTCTTCACGGGACCTACAGCTATCTATATTCTCTTTACTGCCCTCCGATTCTTTGTTTCTGTCTACTAGTTTTTGAAGTCTTTCTGTATAGGCTTTCCACCCGGTGGCATATTTGAAGTTGTATGCTTTGGTTTTGTCAAGTGCTAATAGGGGTTTGCCACAATGACTCCAGTGCTCTGCTTGCAGGTTCTGATGCATGCAGATGTCCCATATGTGCCCTTCTTCATGCTCCTTAGGTCCTTCGAGTTTTAAGACTTCAGTGTTCCCCAAATGAAAGTGTGTTTTAAGGTATTTTAAGACATCTTTTTTCCCATAATTGATTGGGAATTTCAAGCTCCAAAGATTACCAATTTTTGTGCACCCCTGCTGTGTCACGCCCTCTGGCATGCCATTGCCCCTAGACCTGATGTGTGCAGAATTCCAGGGTGAGTTCATATGTATCCACCATTCCTTGGTTTTGTTATGCCACTTTATGCTACCTTTTGTGCTCGTCAGCTTCCCCTTCCATGTGCTTGAGTTTTCTTTTAGTTTGTCTCCGTGAATATCCTCCTTTTTCATATTGTAGTCTGTGGTGTCACCTAAGACAGTGTTTATTGCTTGTGCTGCATTGTTTTGTTCGATGCTTGCATTTGCAAAATGCTTTATGGTGTATCCATTTTCCCCCAGTAATCTAGCAATCGCAGCCTTAGTAAGCTTTTTAGTGTCTCTTACTGTCTGTGTGTGCTCCAGTCTAACTGGGAAGCCAGGGTACTTGTCATGGGTGGTGTCGTTTGCTCCACTCATGCGTGCTTCTTCTGTATATGTATGTTTCGGTTTTTCGGGGTGTATCTGCTCTCTTCTTATGTCAATCTGAGCCCAAACTATTCCGTGGTCTGAAACTGTGTATGGGTTTATTTCGAGCCAGCCAGCAGCAGCTGTTCTATCTTCCATTCCTTTGTTTGCCATTATATGAGTTAGTTTTGCTTTTGAGCTGTTGTTTACAACCCTTGTGAATATCTCATTGCATTCGGGGTGCATATGTGTGACGAGTTCTGTTAGTGTTGTCCTGTCATCATTGAAATAACTTAAGAGGTGTTTATTCTTTGTCTGGTGGTCTTTATATGACATCTGCTGACCTTTTGTTATCCTTTGGCTCTGAGTCAGTGTGCAGTTTTTGTCTCCTATTTCTATATGCGCCTTGTTTCTGTTGTCGCCTGATTTGGCTGCCCAATCCTTAAGTGTTTTGTAGAAGTCCTCTTGTTCTTCTTTGAGGCTGGCATCGTTCATATACCCGCTTGCCACCGAAAATGAGAAACCCTTTATGCCCGTAAACCGAATCATAACTGACCTTTTTTGCACCCCGTCAACATAAGTTGCATTGGGTGTCAGCGGGATATCCTTGGGGTTCCATACTATGAGGGACCCTATACTAGCCTTTTCATCCGTGTGTGAAATTCTAAAGCTCAGACCTTTCTGGGACATCAAGGTTTTGACCATTGGCAAACTTGTGTTTGAGATCTTGGTCTCAGAGACACATATGATGTGTGCTTTTCTGTCTAGCACCAGGTTGCAGATGGTCTCTAGTTTTATCATACTGTCCTGGTCCTCCTTTGTGTGTCTCAGGCCTCTCATGTTCATTCCCATTACTATAACATGTTCCTTTCTCCCTTGGGCTCTCTGTAGATCCTGCAGCCGCATGTTCTCCGCCTCATTCCGTGAGTGCTTTGCCTTTTGCTTAATGCATCTTCCATCCGTTCCATAAAGGTTTTTGTGGAAAAAGATGTTTTCTGTCCGCTCACAATTTTGGATCTTCTTCCTCAGTTTTTTCCCTGCCAGGTGCCGCAGGCCTGTGGTTCTGGGAGTGTTCCTTTTGCTTTGAACATTAGAAGCCGTAACTTTTCCTGCTCTTATGCCTCCAACCACCGCTTGATTTCCCCAGTGTTCTCTGTTTTGCGCTATTTTGTCAGAGGTTATATTCCCATATCTGAGCTGCTCCCTGATAATGGCTACCGCTCCCCTGTTGTTTAACTTCTCATTTCTGGTGAATTTCCCGTTACCGTGGTGGTACTTGATGTTTGAGGTGGTCATGCTGTTTATGATGTCTCTTTCTAACTGGTGCTCTCCTGCATATCTGAGATTTTGAAGGATTTCCTGAATTTTAACTGCTGTGTGGAGGACAAGGAGGCCTTTGTTTTGAGCATCGATCTCACATCTGAGGCCTGAGTGTTTATATACTGGTGTCTCATTGTCATGACTTTCCTTTCCCATTTTTGTGAAGGGTTTGATTAGGAGGACGGTGTTCTTATGTTTCAGGTGTATTGCCAATGTCCATTCCTGACTTTGGTGATGGATATAGGTGTGGTGTTTTGTCTGGGGAAGTTTGTTGGTGTTATTGTTATATTCCTTTTGGCTCCCGTTTATCATTTCATAAAGAATATGCTCGTTGTTGGTGCAAGTGAAGTCTAGCTTCAGCTTTCTGCACAGAGTCTCAATGTTGGTTACGGAGATGACTCCTTTTCTACTGTATACAGGGTTGTATTTTGAAATGTCGCTATTGATGCTCCCTCTTGCATCCTTGGGTTGAGTAATCCTATCTTGAATTTCTTCTTGTAAGTCCTGGATGTGTAATGTAGCCTCAGAACTGTGGTGCTCCCCTTCAGTGTTTCCTTCTT